>JAEIHY010019740.1:17481-32259 GCA_018904565.1 Drosophila tsacasi
TAGGGTAACAACCGAGAGAGCGCTATAGGCTCTTGTCCTCACCTTGTATAATTCCACCATGAGTGTTACCAGTTTAGTTTAATTGAAGAACAAAAAAAAAAAAACAATAATGCAATGATTTTAGTAAAGTTTTTTAGATGGTATTTTATGCGGTCATTTTTTTTTAAGCACGGTATCTAGTTCTTAAATCTTTTTTTAAAATTTGTATTTTGGAAATACTAACGTGCGCCCTAAAAAAAATCTAACGCAGCACCTTTTTAGTGTTTTCGAATCTGAACTGGATACCCGTTCATTGCTGAACCGGTGGTTCCGATGAATCGATATCTTTATTTAGAATATGTTCCGAAAAATGTTCCCTTTTTGTAAGACAGATTTGACTTTTATGCAGACACTTTTTTTATATGAATACTGGTAAAATTATTACCACGCCTACCTCAAAAAGCACCCGCATATGTAAAGATGTGACTGTCTATCGATAAAACCAAGTTGCTCGCGAGCCAGTTCATGCGTTCATTCAGTTCAATATCGGAACGCTTCCATCCCCGGCTGGTTCCACGCGAAGTTGGCTGTGGTTCGTTGAGCGAACCAGCTCTTTCTTTTTACTTCCTTTCGGTTCCGAACAAGCAGCAAAATGTCGAAGAGAGGTAAAAATGCGAAAAAATAATCCAATTAAATCGGCAAAGACACGGGCGATTTGTGATAAATAAATATGCGACGTGGTCGAGAGTGAAACAATGTAGTGACCTAACTAATTATCTGTGTTTTTCGCCATCTAGGACGTGGAGGTACCGCGGGAGGAAAGTTCCGCATCTCTCTGGGTTTGCCCGTGGGCGCTGTGATGAACTGCGCTGACAACACAGGTGAGTGACGGTTGCTGGCAAGGATTGGGATGTGGATTTAAACATGTTACCCGTTCTAGGTGCCAAGAACCTGTATGTTATTGCCGTGCACGGAATTCGCGGTCGTCTGAACCGTCTGCCAGCCGCTGGCGTCGGTGACATGTTCGTGGCCACCGTCAAGAAGGGCAAGCCTGAGCTGAGGAAGAAGGTGAGTGCAGTTTCATGTGCGAAAAAGTGTGTGAACAAAGCAGAAATGTGCAAATATCCAAGATATTTTAGGTGTTTACTACATAGTACCGGCTTAGTGAATGTATCACGTTTTTATACACTTTGTTTTTGTACTAATTCTTACTGAATGAGGCACAATGCGAACTTGTTTGCTGAGGGAAATTTGAGCATTCTGCTGTTTTTTCGTTAAGCTATCTGTGTATTGTTCTTTTTTTCTTTTTTGTAATATAATGACACAAATTTTGATGTATAAAATTCACTAATGAACATGAAGCAAGTTGTTAAACTTTAATTTATGGAAACTGCTTCTATGAGTTGTATATGTTCCTTATAGAAGATAACCGGCAAGATAACCTATCTTGGCAAAGCACGTTTTCTTTCGTTTGTTTTTGTAAAATCCCATGAAAAGTAATTTCCAAACAACAGACGGCGATTTAAATTAATAATTATTAATTGTGCCTTGCTCTCATTATCGCAACATATACAGATTTAATAAATTAAATTGAGTTAAATTGATACAATAATAGTCTGCCTTTTCTGACATTATTTTGCCCTGCTTCATCACACATCTCATTCTTCCCTTCACTTGCCTAACTTGACTAATCTATTCCTTAACTTTCATTTCAGGTCATGCCTGCCGTGGTGATTCGGCAACGTAAACCGTTCAGGAGGAGGGATGGCGTTTTTATATACTTCGAGGACAATGCCGGGGTAATAGTAAACAACAAGGGCGAAATGAAGGGCTCGGCCATCACCGGGCCCGTGGCCAAGGAATGCGCAGATCTGTGGCCCCGTATCGCATCCAATGCAAGCTCTATAGCCTAAGGAGCTCCCATTTTCAAATAAAACCCTTAACGGAAAACAGATTGTTTTGAATAAGAAGTGTCTCGGATCTTTTATTGAATGCTGCAAGAGTGATTCGCTTTCGGAGGATCGTCGTCTCTACTTGGGTGCCTCGGTGCGCAGAGTGGGCTTGGGTCGAGTCACCTCCATCGAGATCTTGCCGTTGGCACCCTTGAATAAAGCGTAGCAGACCTGGAACGTGAGGCCCTCCAACGAGTCGCCATTGAACTTGGTGATGATGTCGCCGCGCTGCAGTTTGTTGTCAATCTCCGGGTACTGGCCTTGTATCTACGAAATGGAATGTATCTCAAAGATATAATTTCAATGTTAACGGCTTCGAAGACTTACTACATCCGCTATGGTGCAGCCACGTTCGTTGGGCGACAGGGAGAGACCCAGTTCCTTGCCCGACTTCTTCATAAAGTCCACATTAAACTTTTCCAGCTCTGGCGGATCGGCTCGATAGACGGTAAGAGTGATGGCCTTGTCGTACGTAGTGTGGAACAGCTGATGAACCTTCAATGTAGTCATGGCACCCACGTGGGTCGGCACTCCATTCACATCGCAAATATGATCGAAAATCTTGAGGCGATTATCGGCGGCCACGGCTCCCTCCGGATAGACGTGTGTGATCACACAACCAGTCTGCAAGGAAGGTTTGAAACTAATATTTTCGATAAATTAACCTGAATGCCTACCTTGACATGGTTGTTCTTGCCGCCGCAGACTATAACGCCCAGCGGCTTCTTCTCCACCTTCAACTCAATGAGAATCTTCTTGTTGGGCTTGATCTCGGCTGTGGCGGGTTCCTGTGGCTTCTCCTCCTCCTTCTTCGCCTCTGTGGGTTGAACGGTATAAAAGTTTAGGTAACTTGTTGATTGAAGCCATACTCACCCTCCTTCTTCTTCTCCTCCGCCTCCTTGTCGGCCTTAATGGCCTCCTCGCTCTTTAGGGTTAATAGAATCATGGTCACATTGCCCTCGGCACGTTTCAGCAGCCCAGTTGCCTGAGGTCAGGAGGGAACGGATGACAAACTGATGCCATTGCTTCGTATGTGTCGTACTCACATCATCGTAGTTGGACTGTAGTGTCACATCTTGGTTGACGGCTAACAACATATCGCCCACTTTCACGCCCGCCAACTCGGCATTGGAGCCCTCTCTCAGATCGGAGATGAAGATACCATTGCCCACTTCAGCATGCTTGCCGTAGATGACCATGATGCCGAGGAAGCCTTCCTTGCGCACCTGCACCGTGCGTGCCTTGGGGAACTGGTCGAAGAGGAACTTGGTCTGTCGAGGAGGAAGAATGGAAATAATATAATCCAACAGTACTAATTATAAAAATGTTCCAATTACCTCATCCGACGAGGTGGGGAACTTCTTGATTGGCTTTACGCACATGCCCTCATCGTTGGGCTTGCGCCGCGAGGTGATCAACACCAGCTTGTCCCCGTCTACGTTCTTGAACACGGCAGAGGCATTCAAGTGGCAGCGATTCTTCAGCACATTGCCGTTGACCTCGACAATTTCGTCGCCGGTCTTAAAGTCTGCGCTGGCAAACACTCCGTTGGGATCCACACCAGCCACGAAGCAGGCCATCTTCTGGCGGTCCTTGTGTCCGGCAAGAGCGATGCCTAGCGGCTTGCTGGGATCTCTCTGGACCTCGACCCGCCGCAGATCCTTCATCATGTTGTACCGCTTGTTGATCTTAGCTGGTCGGAAGATAGTTTACTAAGCAAGTTAGATTGGTGTTCTGGAGGGGATTTACCCATTGTGTAGCCAAACTCATCTTCCTGCTCTTTGTCGCGATCTTTTTCCATCTTGTTCAGCTTGCAGTTGCCGGCGGAGGCGCGATCGATCTTAAGGATTTGGGGGATTAGGGTTGCAATATGTTTTATATACTAAAAATTTGATTAATTAATAACCCACCTCATTTCCCGCCTCCGTGCGAATGCGACCGGTCATATCCCTGGTATCCTCATCATCCTCATCCGCATAGTTGCTGTATTTCTGTCGCATCGATGCCGTAAATGTGGTATTCCGCTTCTGCATCGTCTGTTGCCGGTTCATTCCTCCCATTCCCTGTCCCTGATTCATGCCCTGACCCATTCCCATGCCCTGGCCTCCGCCCGCATTGTTGTTGGGCGTCTGGTCCTGGTTGAACTTGTTCTTGGCCTGCATGTAGCCATTGCTGCGCTGATCTCCCTTCGCCTGCTGCTGCTGCTGGTCGTCACTCTTGTCGTAGGTCTGGATCTCAAGGTCGATCTTAAAGTCCGCCTCTTTGATGAGATCGATGACAGCCTGCTCGGTGGAGTGGCGCACATCCTTGCCGTTTAGCGAGAGGATTCGATCGCCAACCTTTAAGCGCCCGCACAGGTGGGCAGGACTATCGGGCACAATGCCCTTGATGAAAATGCCGGTGGTCTTGGTGTTGGGCGAGTCCTTTACTTCGCCGCGTACTATGCAGATGCCGAAGGACTTCTTGCCCGTCTTGTCCAGGGTCACCATGTGAATTAGTTCTGTAATTTGTATTTATTGTAAATTTATTATACCGTAACACTAGAAAGAAGTAAAAGTCTTCAAAGTTTTCAATTCACATGTTTTTATACTCTTTCAGTTTACAAATGAATACGATCATAAAAAAACCTTAAAAGCTCTACAATTTTACAAATTAATTTTGTTTGAAGTTTTTAAACAAATTTATGGACTACACCTTTAAAAATGTTGAAAAATGTAGTAACAGTTTTTTGTCTTTTTTTAACTATTTATTAAGTAAGATTTTAATGGCGAATAGATGACTTTTGTCCATCATTACATTGTTCATGTTCATAATTCACACCACGAATGAAAAAAAGTTGGTTTAAATCGATATTCAATAATCAATAATAACTAAGCCAAAGAAATTTATTTCCTCCCGGAGATGGCTAGATCGACTCAGCTTTTTATGCTGATCAAGAAATATATATCATTAATGGGGTCGAAAGTTCATCCTTTACTCCGTTGCAAACTTTAGTCTACAATTTTAAAACCCTGCGAGGGTTTTCAGACTTAATTTTTACATAATATTTCGGGATAAGGAATTAAAATATATTCCTAAGTTTCCCTAGGATACCGAACTTTTAAAAACAAAATATATTTAAATTGGATATTTTGATTTCGAAATTTTTAAAGTCTTTGATTCTACATTTTCACGAATCTTTATTCTCAAGAACATAAAACCCGTATTTCAAGGTCAAGTTCTTTCTGGATTAGCTGCAAATTTGATTAGCAATTGGCCATGAAGCCACTCAATGGGAACTGACCACCATTGGCGCCCGGATTCCCCAGGAACTGAACCATCCTCGCTGGATGGGATCGATTGCTCTATAATCCACACCAAACTCGCGACTCACTGGCCGGACATTAAGCGCACACAATTAATTGGTAATTTCATTTATTTTTCCAATAGTTTTATTTATTTATATTTTTTATTAGATGTAAGTATTCCGCGTTGGCAGCGCCCGATTTGAGTCCATTGAAAAGTGCGCCTAAACTGATTTTACAATTAGCAGACCAACATTCTTGCTAACTGACTTAGTGGCCATTCTATTTTGAGTATGATTTTCGTATCGATTACACTGTTCAGCGGGGGCTAGCTTTTTGTTTTCTAACTAGAAAATAAAATTCTAAAGACTGCTATCATAGATTTAAAGCGTAAGTTAGCTTGTAGCAGCAGCAAGAGCAGAAAACTAAATGCGTAAAATAATTATAAATTAATATTAAGGTTATGTTTTGCATTTTTAAGTTTATATTTTAAATTACTGACTTATTATAGACCCAAACTCTTAGTATAATCCTTGTTATTAATGGTACAAGCGTTGCCTTCAGAATCTTTCTAGTCTCTAGCAGTTACAATACCTTACAAAATATTACCCCTTACCTGCAGCATAGTGCTATCGATCTGGCGAAGGTGCTTCCATTGCATTGAGTAACTTTCTCTGTCTGTTATGACACTACTCTCATAATACATAGCTCCCCCAAGACGGTCATTATATGGGCTAGAATTGCGAAACCAGGGAGACGTGCAGGGGGAATTGCGCCAGTCAAGTGCCTTTATTGTCCATATCACGTTATTAATTTGTTGTTGCGATTTCGCCAATGCTGAACTCAACACTCCAGAACAGAGGAAGCCCGTCAAGTGTGTTGGCCAGAAATGCCCATCGATTTTATCTTTTTCCTTCATTGCACTTACAACTGAATAACATATGTCACACACACTCTTTTCACCTTTAAAAGTGGTCGCAATATAAATATATATCTTTTGGCTCTGCAATATAAAGAATATATTATTTTTAAATGGCCCAGATTTGATTCTTCCCCAATGTTTTTAGATTAAAATTGCCAAATCAAAGATCACTGCTAAAATATTAATACTCTGTAAATATGGTAAAATTTATTATAATGAATATTTTTATTCGTACATAAAAAAAACTTAATACAAGAATATAGATTATTTAGGAAGTTTTACAAATGATATCTTAAAGATGTTCTGCGCCAAGATGTAGGCAACACATTTTGGCACAATTTCATTACTGACATTTACAAAAAGGATATACTTGAAATCATTGTTTCATTTGGGACAACGTCAAAGGCAACCAGGACTCCAGGACAATTGAAGTGGCGAATGAATTGAATTTGCCAGCCGGGCTTAAATTCATAATCAAGATTTGCATTTTAATGCCGAACGAAGGACGAAGGGGGAAAAGGATAATGGAGAGGGAGCAGGAACGGGAGATATGCAAACATTTCCATTAAATGCTCGAACGAAATGAAACGCGCGGAGGAATAGCTAAGGCAGCGCCAAAGGAAAACTAGAGTAAACACATGCTCAAAGGCGAGCGGGGGAAAATTTGGGGGCAAAACTGGAAAATGGCTACCAAAGAAAGAGGAAGAGCGAGAGACTTCAGAGGGAGAGGGAACGGCAACGACTGCGAAACGATGTTGGAAATTAATTTCATAATAAAAAAGCGTAAGGAAACCCATTTGATAAAACAATTTCCTTTTTGCCTCCCAACAGTCATGTTTTGTTAGTAAAGTAAATTCAAAAGAGAGCACAGCGAAAATATGGCAATGAGCTTAACTCTCTCCACTCCTGCTCTCCATCTCTGCTCCTTTCTCCACTCGCCCCTCTCCCGCTTCTACAGCCTCTGCCAGCGTCGGCGTTGCCTCTGCCAGGACGTCGCCTTTTGATTGGCTCTCCGGCCAGGGACACGCCCACTGCAATGGCTGCTTCCTTTTCGGCCGTCGCTGTTTCTCTCTCTCTCTCCGTCTGGCCATCTCTCACCCCCTGACGTCCTGGCCGTGAAGCTGTGCTGCCGCGTCGCAGTCGGCGCATGGTTGTTGCGAGGATTTAGTTAACTGAAGTGATTTTCCACTGTTTGCCGGCGCACACACACCCACTGCCTCACTCTTATGTAAGTGGCCACACGTGCTTGTGTGTGTGTGTGTGTGGGAGACCGTGTGGGTGTGTGGGTGAATCCGTTGTTGACTTGTTCTCGTGTTGTACTTACATGCAGTTATATCAAATTGCTAATAATCGTTTAGCAGGCACTTCAGAGTGTGTCCTGGAAATGAATAAAAATTACAGTTTTCTGCGCAAAAACACTTCAGACTTCAGCGGCGAAACGGATTCGGCAAAATATGGAAATTGCTCGCACGAGCTGCGCTGGGCGGGCGGACGAATAGGAAGGGGAAATCAGGAAAGCCACAGAGGATCTAAGAACTAAGGATATTTTACAGCAGGGACTGGGAGCTCGATATGATTTAGGTTCTTAAAAATTAAGCTAATTATTAAATAATAATCAATTAGATTTTAATGTTTAAGGTTTTTTTTTCTGTAAAAAATTGAGTATTTAACTATATTTAACTGTACTTTAAAATGTTCAACGCCATTTTGATTTATAGAAATATTGTATATTTATGTTATTATATAAACACATTTCGTCTAATAAGATAATCAAAAAGCTTTACATTCCTTCTGAATATATAAATTCAAATTCTTAAATGCATCAATGTTGTTTTGTATATACAAATATATTCAAATTCAATCATCAAAAACAATACATACATCAATTCAAAACCTTGAATTAATGTCTTACAAATTTTTATTTATGCATTTATATATTTATTTGCACACGTTTCGATGATTAATTTTTTAAAAGCTACAATTTAAGCAATGATTACCTCTCAATAACTTTTTTGTTTACCTTCTAAATACCTTCTTAACATTTAATATCTTGACATTGGTGTGATGCTTGCAACCTTTTATTATTTAAAATTAAGATAAAGGTAACCAGAACTTTAATAACCACCCATAGATTTTTTACCTCTACAAAGTAAACCCAACAACCGATAATCCCAACGATGTTTCCCGATACGAAATGCAATTTAAACTCCTGAAAAACTCATTGAGAAACTTATAATCGATATGATATTGAGGGACGCAACAGGCTCTCGTCTCCCTCCCGATAAGATACACAAAACAAAGCGGGGCCTCAGCCTCTTCTCTGGAGGAGAGGAAAACCAACTGAATATTCTCACGACATTTAAGGACATCTACAAACAATTACGCCCGTACATGTGTACCCGGCCCCTGAGTTCGAACTCCGAACTTTTAGCTTGAGTTCCGGCCGGAGTGACGCACGGAATGCCCGCAGGGTGAGGGCGACGGGGATTATAGATATTTGTGTTTACTACGGCTGTACATATAATGTCCTCATAACTTTTAATACGTGAACGTGATAGAGCAAATAATGGTGCCCACATGGACTCCGAGCAGCCCGTTCACTTGCTGCAGGGGTCCGGGGAATGGGAACTAGAACGGGAACGGGATTTACGGGATTACGCGCGCCGCCCAACATTAAAACTCAATTTGAATGACAACGCGTAAGCAAATAATTGTCCTTTTACGACCCGCCAGTGTCCTCGGTCTTCACTTGAAAGTTTGCTCTCCACACGGTAGTAAGTTATTCAAATATTGAGTTTTTCAACTCGACTCAACTCGAACAACCACCCCCAGAACCGATCCGTGGATGTGCGCAGGGTCGCAGGCGGATTCCTCTGATGACAAGGACGAGGACGAGGATGAGGACGAGGCCTCGAAATTTCATTCGCTTCCCTTTGTTTGAGTTGGGCTCGGTTCACTCCTCTAAATACATTTGATTTGTTTACCATGGCCCGAGGCCGAGCCCAAGCCTTAGCCGGAGCTGGAGATCTTAAGCTGCATGTAAATGCGTTAAATTAAATTTCAAACGCTTGTACTCCTTCCAAAGGACAATGACAATCAAATGGCTGAATGGATTGAGTGGGTAGTGGCTGACGATTTTGATTTAGTGCTCATCCGGCTGTCCACCAAATGCGATTATGGGAAGAAAGATTTCCGAGCTCTCCATATGGAGACTAGGTTTTAGGAAAAATAAAATCGAGTCTCAGAAGGGAGTTGTTCTACATTTTGGGTTTTATTGAAAATGTCTGTGAATGTACATATGTATTTTGTACAAGCGATTAAATATATAATTATTTATTTATATATATTATATCTACTCAATAATAATTGCCTTTAAGTTTAATCAAATTTGAAATGAAACCGTTTATATTTCTTTTCTTCTTTAGATACTCTCTAAAAATTCTTAATTAAATCTACTTGCTTTTAGGTTGGAAATGCTGTTTGTCAACTTATTCTCCTTCTCTAGTTGATTGCAGATTCAATATTGTTGATTTTGGACACTGATAGCCTCTGATAAAACCAACGACACCATCCCGCACGTGTTCGCACTTCGTGGTCCTTTGGGCACGCGTTAACTTGTTTGTGATATCCTCATCATCAGTGCAGGCAAATATTTATTGTTCGCATTTTATTTGCAGCGCAAATTGGTAATATCCACGCTCAGCATCCGTACGGGCCGAGAACCTCCGTGTCCATATCCGGGCATTGTGTCCTCTATTTTCTTTTCATTTGTCGCCATGTCGCCCACATTGCTTTGATCTAACGAATTGATTTACACTAACGATTATTTAATGAAATTCCACAAGCGACACTCCGTACCCCGCCCACCCCGCAGGATGAGGCTGTATCCCTGGCAGGAAGTGTGAATTACCCGACACCCACTTCGATTTAGGATGATTCGGATAGCGTCCACGTGCCACACGTGCCCGATGACAACTTATTAGGCGTGTCTTGCGCCACTTTCCACCCACTAATTTTCTATTTCTCATTTTCAATTTGGAATTTTTCAGTTTGGTTCTTTCTGGTTTGATTTAAATTTGTTTTCACTCAAGAGTCGTTCGGTGTGATGTGTTATCCCTTTTGTGGATTGTTGTCATGCTCACGGTTGGACAACTAATGAAGATCTCTGACTGGTTCTACAGAAAGTATTACTCATACGACATGTTATCTGAAAATCTATCAGCTAAATTTGTTAATGTGTTAAAAATATATTGGTTTTATTTTACTAAAGTATTTAGAGCAAGGATAATTATTATAATTAAAATAGTTGAATGTTAAAGTTAGTTTGGAAGGTTGTATGTCCAAGAATGCCTATTCAAAAGCCTTAAAATATTTTAAGATATATATATTTTCGTCTAAAATACAATTTGAATTAAAAATTAAGTAGATACAGACTTTATATTGAACTCTCCAATAAATAATGTAATTGAATATGATACAATTTTATTTTATCTTCTAAAAACTAGATACAAAATAGATTTACAAATTTTCAGCCCCCATAAAATAACTTCAACAGATGTTTCAGCTTCCAAAGTTTCCGCTTATAGAAGACCAAAAATTCCATAATCCCAAACAAATTTGAGAAAATCCCATCCAATATTGACTTCATAATCCTTGAAACCAAAACAAATAAACGATTATCTTTCACGGCTGCCGCTTGGCGTGAACGCGTTGAAAGGGGAAAAGGCGGATAACGATCCCAGACAGTTATTACCAACTGTCCAAATTGCTGCCACGCCCCAACAGTAAAGAGAGCAAAAGGCACGAGCGATGTCGATGGGAAACCAATGCCATATCCAGAGAGTTTTGCTTTCGTGGCATACGGACAAGTGACAATCATCCCACTTAATTGAATTCTGCCCTGCATAATAAATCAACTTAATGCGATCCAAGTACCCGGTTGAGTTCCACGCGGATGCAGAGCAATTCAAAAAAGGAGGAAAGAGCGAGGCGAGCGGGTGGGCAAAGGGAGCGATATCCTTCGGCTGTGGTTATAGGTGGCCCAGGCAGTTCCAGGCTCCGGCAAATAAACAACAATAACACACTCAGCCAGCGATGCCGATGCCCACTTCTGCGCCCCTCCGCAATTTCCACACTTGTGCTGACACATTGAAAGGGCTTTGGGTTTTATTTATGAATTGAGAAATTGACATCCTGGACGGAGAGAAGGCGGCGGTGGCTGGAATGGTCCTGAGGAGGCTTAGGCACACGGTCCTCGATTTTTATTGCCGCCAAACAAGAGGCTTAGGCAAAGGCATCAGCACATCACCACAACCACCACAGCCACCACCATCCATCCGCATCCGCATCCACATCAAATGAACAAAACTGAATGAAATGAGCCACGAAACATCAGTGTGTGGCACTTGCTGTTCGTCGCAACCCTGCGCTTAAAAAAAATCCGGATAAATCGAGCGTGAAATATTCCAGCTCGCCTGCAGGACTGCGACTCCGGGAGGGAGAAGGACGAAATGGTTAAATCGAATCCATTGTTGTGCCTGCCACTTGTTGGCAGGTTGGAGAGACTCTGGTCCAAATTTGCGGCTGCAGTTGTGCAATTTGTCCGCTGCCTGCTGTGATTTTTCCCATTGTCCTTACGGCGGGGTTGGTTCCACATCCTTGTCCGTCAAATTGAGCGTCCTTAAGTATTCAAGTGCCTGTATGTGTATCTCTTACGGCCTTTCTGCAGATACTTCAAAGATTTAATAATGACATGAGAAGTGAAGCTATTAAGCCCGCCTTCATCCCGCGGCTCGAACTCCTTTGTCGGGCCTCGAGAGTGTTTGCCTTTGCAATCCAGCAGGTGCCACCACCTGCCCGAATCCCCACCATCGATGCAGTATATGTCAGGATGCGGCATCTCGAGTAGAAATTAGAGGACGCCAAGCCGATACACTCGAGGGAAAGTAATGAAATGGATCACCAAAGAATTTAAAATAGAGTACGGGTTGGACATTGCTCTGAAAATTCGAAGATAGCTTTCCTTAAAAATAAAAAGGCAAATAGATATCAAGATTTTCCAGCAGTGTATAATGCTGAAGGCGGGACATCGTTTGGGTCTGGCAACTGTCTCCTTTGTTCGGTGCGAACAAGAATGATTGTCCTTGCCGGATCCTTGCAGTCAAAGCAATTCAAGTGTCAAATCTTTTATTTGCCTTTTGCAGATTTCGCAATAAAAATTTGTATTGTGAAAAGTCTGCGCTCATCCAAGCCAAAGACCAATCCCAAATCCGAAGTCCGTAGTCGGTGTATCCTTCTCCCTCTGCTCCTTTTATCCGCTCGGCGTATCCTTTGGTCGCTTGTTTGTGTGCAATAAATTTGCTGACAAAAGAGGGATTATTGCTGGATCATGCCGCTGTTGCTGCAGCTCGGAATGGGGATGGTGATGGTTATATATACTTACTATACATATATATATATGCAGCAAACCTGAGGACGGCGCTGAGCAGGATATGCTCCTGGTGGCTGGTTCCTGTCAGCGTGCATTCCTGGGCGTTATTGTTTAGCCATAAGTTAATTGTTCCCCTGCGAAAGCTTCACTGCACCGCATCCTCACGCTCAACTGGCCGCCAAAGTCCCTCGTCCTTCGTCCGCACTCATGCTGAGCTCAAGCGGTGATTAACCATAGTATGACAGAAGACATCATGGATACGGGCATGACCAAGGGATTGGAGAAGGCCAGCGATAGGGATGAGCGGGGTGCACATAGTTGGCATCATTTAATTGCCATGGAAACTACTGAGCAGGCAGTTAAGTAATGAAAAGTGGATTGGAAGAGCAAATATTTTTTATATATAGCATATACGAAGGATCTGCCAGGAGATTAACTTGAATGACAGGACAAAACACAGGATCCAAATACTGGATTATCCTAAGTCAGCGAAAGATTATTTTAGGTTTGTGAATGAAAATGAAAATAATAACAAAAGAACGTTTAAACTTAAATTGCTATAAGAATAAATAGAATCATTTACTTAATAAGCAGTTTGGAATAATCTGTTTTGTCTTAAAACCTCAATAATGTAAATACAAGTCCCTACTACAAGGAATTTGTAACACATTCATACAAAAAGAAATACATTTCATTATTAATTTTTAATTAAAATTCAGTAGCTACAAAACAATAAATTAAACCACATTACGCTTTATTAATTGATATTCTTTTTACTATAATTAGTTTGTTTATATATTGTTTGATAATTTTATGCTGAGAAAAATAAAATATAAAAACACAATCAAGTTTGTATATACTCATGTACTGCACAGAAAATAACAATAAGAAAAAGGAATCAGTGCCAACAGCAGTTTTTATTAATAAATCTGCGGTTGCAAATGCAAACGTTTACACATTCAATAATATGTAGCTTTTTCATAAAGTAAATATCTGTGTGTGTAAGTTTTTCAATATATTTAATTGACATTTTTTGTTTGTTGAAAAAAATGAATAAATATTTTAAATATTCATTACAAATATGGTAAAAATTTATTTAAAAAGATGAAATATTTGATAAACTTTTATGCTTTTATTGATAACATTTTGCAACAAAAAAATCTTCTTATTTATTTGATTAAATGAAGCCTGCCCTTTGAATAACGAATTGCCTCAATTTACCTGTTAATAAACACTCTGGATCCACATATGTGCTTTTGAAGGAGAGAGCAACTTGATTACTTTTTCCCCCGAACAATATCCGTTTGGTAGCCATAAAATCTGTTGTTTGCTCATAAAGAAGACAAAGGGAAAGCCGCAATAAATTTTGCGCAACTAGATTGCTCAACGGATGACTATCCCCCAAATCCCAAATACCCAAAATCCCCCGTAAATACCAACACCACTAAACGGGGATAAAGATACATACTGAAATAGCGATGCCACGCCCCTAAAAATCTGGCCAAAAAATCATTGATTCGTAAGTGTAACAGAAACGGGAGGAGGAGGACTTGGGATTTGGTATCGAGGGATGGGATGGGAATGGGGATAAAAGTGGTGGCAAAGCCAAAATAGAATAATGAAAACGATGCCAAGAGTGAAGGAAGCGATATCAATATTGTCCTGAATGCGAAGATGGCGGCCATTATTGTGTCGTGTTCCAGTCTCTCCCTATGTGTTTGTGCCACTGTTACTGTCTGTGTAAGCCAGTGTGTGTGTGTGTGTGGGTAACTTCCGCAAAACTGGAAAACTAATTTGAACAAAGTACAACAAATAAAAGTGACTACTGAATGTTTAATTTGAAAAGGGAAGGCTCCAAACACTGCTGCTGCTGCCCCAACAACAATAATGTCTAACAACTGGAGAACAAAAACAGCGAAAATGAAAAAGAGAAATAATACAAAGCTCACTTGGATACAAGTACAAATGCAGCAAACACATGTACCGTTTCTCTGCCTCCTCCTCCTGCTCTGCCACCCACTTCTTGCCCCTGCCTTTCTCGCCCGCTTGCTTTCCCCATTGTGTTTAGGAGATGTTGGCAAAAATGGCGCATTCCATTCCCTCTACCTCTTCACCCCAAAAAACAGGACAAGATGCACTCAGAAAAAGGGGAAGTTATTTTTATACCCTTGCAGGGTATTATAATTTTAGTCAGAAGTTTGCAACGCAGTG
>JAEIHY010019745.1:0-21784 GCA_018904565.1 Drosophila tsacasi
TTGGCTGTGCGGCGACATGCAATCTGGTTTCTAAAACAAAGCAAACGAAATCGCTTAAAAGCATTGGGAACTCAGGCGCCTCTAGCAGATTCGTCTTGCATCCAGATCGAGAATGAAGTGTCTGATTGTGGCCTTTGTCATCGCCGCTGCTGCCCTGGTGTCCCAGGCCACAGGTAAGCAGACAGGCTTACTCCTCTTCCCACTAACCTCACTCATTATTCCAATCCTTCACAGCCGGAAACGTGTTTATCGGTGGACGATGCGTGGACTGCAGTCCGCCGGTGGGGGAGAAAGTCATAATCGATGGGCAAGTGCACAGCCAGGGCAGGCCTGGCCAAGGAACTGTCTACATTAATTCTCCGGGTGCCTATCCCGGAGCACTGGAAGGTCCTGCCCGTGGCCCTCCTCGTAAGATAGCCGCAGGAGGTGGCAACACCCGGTATCCCGAGGGTTTCAGTGGCCGTGTTCCCGGTAACACTTACCTCCACAACACGGACTGTGTCGGTTGCAGCATCAGCGGGGGCGGGGACTGAAGAACTAAACTAATAAATTATGATTAGCAAGAATTCGACTTTTGTATTTCAAATCGTTTGTGTCATTGGGAATTTTTCAAAATTAGGTGATACCATTAGCAGAAGGAATAAATTTGTGAGAAAAGTTCAAATACCTGATATGTCTGTTATTTAACTTAATTAAATAAATCATTGTCTTACATACCTTTTTAAATGATTATAAAAAGTCGTAAAGCTTATTTACTTAAATTTCACATTAAAATTCGTTTTTTGTTAGAATAGAAAAAGAGAAAACTATTTTGAAACTCTTTCTCTTTTTAAAATAAAAATACTTACAAATACTTAATACTTAAGTTTACTAGAGTTTTTATCTTGGTTTCAGTAACAAACTTTTGGCAATTCATTTTATATTTATACTTATGCCCGTCTTGTCGTTTCTGTTAAAGAATATAATAAGTAGGTATAAATGGTGAGAACTTCCTTAAGTCGCAAATTATAGCTGCGCTCTGTTTGCGTCTGTTAAAAAAATTAGGAATACATATTTAAAAATATTGAAATATCAGTTCTACAATAATTACATGAAAAATAGAAAAAAGTATATCGTAAAATATTTTTAAAATATTGTAAAATTTGGTTTATACTTTAAAAAGAGCAAAATAAGACACGTAAGGCTAGATTGTTTTGCCTGTTGATGATTAACATGTAAATGAAGAGTAAATTAAGTCCTTCTAGTCCTTCATACAAACACCTAACTCTACAAACAACTCGGGCATAAACATTTATTAAAAAAATATGGCACGTGGTGATAATAATTTTGCAGAATCCAAAGAAGGTGCATAAATCCAGTTTGATTTCTTTGTGTTTATACTTAAATTCTAACAGGGTTATTCACCTGTCTGTCAACAGTAACAAAATGACAAATGTTTGAAATGTGAAAGTAAATATTCGCCATGAAGGAACGTTTTAATGTGACGCGACTATGATATACCCTTTACTTAGTGATTTATTTTAAAATTTATTTCAAAACGCGAGTCGCTCTTAGCCAATTTTTGAAACATTTTATAAATAAAAGGGTATTATGAAAATAAACACAATATAAATCTTTCAAAATACAAAGTATTTGCTTTAAATGTTTTATTAAAAATAAAAGATATATCTTCAGCATCATAGATATATAATATTTTCAACTTTTTCCCTACATTTCAACTCTGATAGATGTGTCATTTAATCACAGCTCTTAATACCTTACGTCATTATTGGTTTTTACGCAGTGCCTATCAGAAGTGATGCTAAATATATAAATTAAATTCCGAAGCTGGAGAGCAGAAGCTTTAAAGCTGGGGCCTGGCCTACAGTCGCATTGCATAGGTTATCAAGTGCGCCGGGGGTTTCGCATTCATTCGGCTGCTCTTTGGGAAATGCCCTACGGTTCTATAAAATATTCAAGGGTATTTTCACTTATTCTTGCTGCACTCAGGCCGAGCAGAAAGCTATATAAAAAGAACATTACTGCGGCCTCTCAGTCAGTTTCTCATCTGAATTGTCACCGCAATGAAGTATTTCTCGTTATTTGTCGCGCTGCTGGCGCTTCTTTGCCTCGCAGATTTTGGTAGTGCTGGTAAGATCTTCGCTTGATCTATAACCTCCCAAGAACCCTTCGTGGACTATAGTATTTTATTTTAGGCAGAATACATATACCCAAGATAACCATTCGGAATGGCGATATCACCGTCCATGGCGACTGCCATGGCTGCACAGCGCGAACCAGCAAAAACTCGGCGCATTTATCAATTCATCAGTCTTATTCGTATAAATGGAGGAGTAAAGGTTAATTTTAGTTGATAATTATATATATTAAATATATCAGTAGTAGTCAATCTTGCCATTTATATGTATATAATTAATTAAATAGCATCCAAGCATGTATATATAGCTATAAATATAAATATATCCCTAAAATCCAAGTAAATCTGTTCTAAAAACAATGCCCTAGAAAAAGACCCAACCAACCGAGTCGCTTGGCTTACTAAAAAATCCTTCCATGAACATCTGTTCTAGCCAGCTTTCTTGCCCACCTGAGGGTCGAGCTCACCACTTCACTGACTTCACTGTACTAAATTAATAATAGCCAAATTGCAATGTTCTCGTAAATTTGTCGTAAAACTCAAGCCGGGGTCGTAAATCATTCCGGGGCAGCGCGAGGTTCCGTTTCGGCTTCTGTTTTATGCCTCATTGGTGGAAATATTTCAACAAAAAAGGCATAAAAATTGCCATCATATTTGACTTTACCCGGGCCATGCCTTACACGTGTTTTTCTCATTTTCCTTGCGGCACCCATTTCCGCGTTCCGCCCAGTCGCGTTTCCCCCTGTCCTGAATCCGGAGTCCTGCCGCCCATGTCCCTTGTCCCGTGTCCTCTTGCGAGATGTTTTATTGCCAAAGAAAACGGAACGAAGGCAAACCGCTGTGCGCCTGTAAATGACTCCCCAGGCACCTTTATATTGACTCGTAAAATTGCGACATTTAGTTGTGTGTGTGTGTGTGTGAGAGAGAGGGGGGGGGGGGATGGTAGGGGAAAAATCCACCCTCACCACGGCTTTTCCTGGCCCCTTTTCCACACTTCCGGCCCTTGGCTGTTGTCTTTGGTCTGCTTTTTTTTCGGCTTCGATACAGGTTTCTTTGCCGCTTTAAATTTGATTTTTATTTCCAGAGGCAAACGATTTTTTTATGGAAGAAAAAGCACACCCCCATCGTTGTGTTGCTAGACTTTGATTTCTCACAGCGGAAATTGAGTTTTGGGTATATAGAATTGAGGTCTGACAAAAGGACTCGGAGCAACAAAGAAACTCGAAGAAGGCAAGGAGGATTTATCAGACTCGTGATATATTTGTCAACTACGCTTTTTGGGGGTTTTTTATAGTCGGATTCTTATTAATTCCATTTCGTAGGTTTCAGGTGTTTAATTGAATTTTTTAAGAACTCAAAGGAGTGGTATTTACATAATTAAATTCATTTTGTTGGTTTACTGTATTTATATTATATATTTAAAAATGTTTTTTTATGATTCATACGCAGGGAATATGACAATTTTTTTAATTTCCTGCTTTTCTTTTTATTAATTTAGTTTATTATTTATTTATTTATTTGCTGTCTTTAATTTTAAGTTTGGTACAAAATAAATATATGTAATTACATTCATTACAAGGTTGTACATGTTGTATAAGTATTGTTTTCCATTTTTGCTAAAATTCCCAAAAAAAATAAAGCCTTTTTCAGTCATCAACCTAAACATTGAACTCACATTTTGTTTGTATACTGAATCTCCTTTTCATTACCCATTTCCTGTTATCCTTCTCTCACATATCCCTGCTGCAACTGTCATTGCAACCTAATTACGCACTCCGGATTGCCTCCCCTTTTGAGGGGCAGTTCACAAAGTACCAAATATGCAATCAAAATTTGCCAAACACAGAATTTTCCTGCTACTTTTGCTGGCCGAAATGGCAACCCAATATAGCCGCATTTGATGCCCAGGACATGTGGCCAACATGACCACTAGAGGGGCGGTTTGGGCGGCCCAGAAACAGTTGCCGGGCCACGCCCTGGGTTCAGCCCACCACATCCACATCCACAGGCCACCACCAGAAGGACCGCCACCAGCAGGAGCTCTTCTGCCATTGCACACCGCCACCTCCCCCTCCCCCCAAGGCCGATCAACTGGACATTCAATTTTACAAGCCCAACGCCCTCGGACGCCTGCATTATGCAGCTTACCTCGAACTGATTTCATTTTCGTAATTACCTCGCCAACGGCCTCCGTTGCCGCCCCGAAAATCCTTTGAAGAGAAAAATATTGAGAGAAAATTTGATGATTTCTAAAATAGATATATATATATGATCTGTAATATGTAGTTTATGTCTTTAGAAATTGTGATGTTAATAGTTTTAACGGAGTCCGAAGCTTAATAAAAATATCGATCCGTTCTTATGTTTTAAAGAACATTTTTTTAATAATATATACATAAAAACACTCTTACTAAGAAAAAAAAACAATATCTTATTTATAAAACAATAATAAAAACAATTAAATTTCCATATGGTTATCAAAGACCAAAAATAACTTATTCCGCAATTCGAAAGAAAAAGTATTTGGTTTTAAATCAAGTCAAAATCGTTCATGAAAAATTAAGAACAATGAAAATAAGCAATAAAAACTAAAATTTATATTAAGTTCATATTAGTGTAACAAATGATATACAAATTGTTCTTACAGATAAAATATCCGAGTTTTTGGTTATTTATTTCCTTTGTCCTAATAGTAAAGTCTAAATAGACAGAAGAATATGTAAAATTTCGAAAACTACTTATAAAGAAATACAAATATATACGAAAAACATAAGTAAATCGATAATTTAAAATTTCTGGATGTTCTATAACACATCAGAAAAATATTATAATAAAATCTACATAATAATAATAAAATATCAATACTTTTACAATAAATTCGATATTTTTCGATAAATTTAAGTTTACGATATTTTCGTTACATATTTTATCGAACTTTTTCTCTCCCTATATAATCCCTATCCCAAATATACTTTCTAAATCTCCAAATGCATTTTTAGCTTCCCTATAATTTAATTTATTTTGTGATATACGTTATGTGTGCACATTTCTCTCAGTGGCTGCACCTCTATGGGTTATCGACAGGTGGCGCTGGCTGGCTTTGGGGCAGGGTCGGTCGAGAGCGCTGGCTTAACGAGTTGATTAAATGCTGTAATTGATGGAATTGCGAATGCGAGGTGGTGGGGATGCAAAGGTGTAAATGATCGGCTTGGAATGCCGCCTGGATAAACATGTCATTGTCGTTAGACAATGCCGCTTGGATGAGCTCCAAAGTGATTTGGGATGGTCCCTCCTCTTCCTCATCCTCCTTCCTTTGCCCTTCGTCCTGCTAACCCTTTTCTCCGGATCTCCGGACAACATCAGTGGGCATCAATCAAAGGAGCGCCGGGAATGTGAGCGTATTCATTTCATAAATATTTGCGGCCAGGGTCGGGGCCCCGACTTTATAAAAGGGGTCGCAAAAAAAGGGAAACACACACACACACACACATACAAAAGGGTTAAAATAAAAAATGATTTCAAAATTGAAAGGATTATGGACGAACGGCAACGAAGCGCGTTAATGTTGATGGCCGGATGGGTTCCCTGGGGTCGAAATTGGGGACCTGGGACGCGGCCTAGGGACTGAGACTTGGGATGGAACTCGGACTGGGACTGGGACTGGGTTTGGGACTGGGTCTGCTGGTATGCTGCTGGTGTCGCTGTCAGTCAAACAAAACCGGGCGAAATCAACAAAATCAGAGGCAGCACACACACACATCCCTGCCGTTGTTGGTCAACAATATAATTTGAACAGGAATGAAAAATAAACGAGGCGCACGAGAAGTGATTTTGTGGAACCAAGAAGGGGGCTTTATGAAAGCGAAAAAAAAAACACATAAAAAAGAACACAAAACGAACAATTTTTGTATAAATCAAACCAAATATGTGAGCAAAATGTTTTTTATTTCGATACGTGAAACCGGAATAGACACATATAATATGGAGACAGCACAGTGGAGAGTGTGAAGTACTAATAATAAATTAAATACGTTGTACAAGCTATAAAATAAATATAAAAATATAATACCTACATAAATACTAATATATAATATATACCAAGTTAAGCTTATTTAATGTAAGAATTTGTCATGAGGTTTAAAAATATTACTTAAAGCAAAAGTGTGTACTGAATAGTTTTAAAAATTGATTTATTTAAAAGCATTCATTATTAGTACATACTTTATTTTAACTAATATATGTATATATATGTATGTATATGGATATTTAATGAACATTTATTATAAGCTACTGATCACCCTCAACTTATGTTTTTCCACAAAAGATTTTACTATAATTAGTCAAATATTTCTAATAAAGTAACATTTTATTCTTTTCTTTACTTAATAAAATATTGTAATAAAGTTACATACCACTGTGCAGCTCCAGTTTCATTACGTTACGAAACCATTTCAATTTGCTCTGTCCAATCCTTCCCCTCTGTCACCCACTGTGCTGTATTGCCTTTTATTTGCACAAAAAAAAATTGAATGCACTGAAAATATATATATTTAAAATATTTAATTGAAATATAAAACAGTGTATTGATATTTAAATTTTATTTTTGAACTAAATATTTATCTATAATTTAAAGATACACCTCCAGTGAAATCTTTTAATATGCCTAAGGAAAAGATTAGCGTATTTACAGTAAACTACAAAGTACAAGAAATTATATAAATATTTTATATAATATAATCTATATTTAATTTGTACTAATAATTAATAATAAACACATTTTTTATTTTTACAAAACATTTCCATTAAAATTCCTTCAAAAAACGTAGGAAAAGGTTGGTGTAACATATTTAGAGCATACTTTTAGGCCTAAATACAAGTGATTTAAAATCCCTTGATTTGTTACACCAAATATACCATTCGAATTCCAACAAAAAACACACATATTCGTGATTAGAACTTTATTTTAGTGTATCCACATGGGTGGACTTTTCTCCGTCCTTGTCTGAGAATGCCTTTCGCCTCCGCAGGACAACTGTTAGGACTGCTGCTGCTGGCAGTTTGCACAACGATAAATGTTATAGCTGAGCTGGGGATTTGCTGCCACTGTTTGGGAGTGGAACAGCTGCCGCTTTTTGGCTAGGACTTGGAGTTGGTCTTGGACTTGGACTTTGGACTCGCAAAACTCAATTTATTGTTGGGCGCCACAGGCAGGCAGGATACTACTCGTGACGCCTTCCCTCCGCCAGGACATTATCCATCTATCACATTTTGCCGTGGCTGTGTTTGCTCGTCTACCATTTCCACATTGCCACACAGTGGATGGGCAGGATTTTATGATGTCCATTCTCGCTTCTCGGCGTTGACTGCTGAAAATTGAAAATCATAATCGCATCAACTTTCTGCCCCTAAAAACTTTTTCCGCTCCCGCCCCCCAACTGTCTGGACAAAAAGTTGAAATTTCCTCTGACTTTCTCCAGAAAATAGAATGCCAGAAAGATAATTTGTTGAGATTAGTTTTACTACACACACAATGCGTGGCTGCTGGATGTGTGCCTTCGCCTGGTTCTCTCTCTGTGTGTGTCCTGGTTAACCTTTGCTCATTGTGGCTGCCTTTTATCGGACAAGCCGACGAAACCAGGGCCAAATCTGGCCTCCCAGCCAACTTTCGTGAATATAAATTATGTGCAAGTTGATTATAAAACAATGCAAAACTACCAAACTACCAACTTTTCAGCTCAAGTTGACATTAACTTTGATAGTTTTGGCTGGAATACACTGAAGTGGAGAAGCGTTTTATAAGGTGTTTTTTGTGTGGTTAACACAGCTGCTGGGGTTCATTTTTGATATTGTGAGAAAAATCAATTTATGAAACTAATCAAGATATGTTTCGTTTTCTTTGCCATATTTATTTGTTAAGAGAGGTATAATTATACATTTTAAATAACTAGTTATATAAGCTAGAATTTATGCAAATGTATAATACCATAAACTTTTATCTGTATTTACTTTTTTCTACCTGTATTATGGCTGTGCGGGGTAGCTCTAAGACTGTATAATAAATTTTAAAAATTTAACTGAAAATGGTAGAGAACCCAATTAACTTGCATTAGTTTCACAAGAGCACCAGGACTTACCTAGAAAATTTTACGGACTTGACAAGGCCGAAAATCAACTTTATTTTCGTGTGTAACCAGTTGGGAATTTATGATAAAACAGATGGTTATGGCAGAAATCATCATTAGCGCTCTGTCAGCGGATTAGCCAAGAGTTACGGTCAAAATTGGAGCCTAATTGCCTTAAGATTATTTTTTAACATTTATTAAAAGCTTGTTATGTGTCAAATAGAAATTAAATAAATATGGTAAGCTTATCAAGGATGCTGAAGAAAGCCCTATAAGTTTTATAAGCTTGAAAAATGTGGTCAAAATGGTGCTAAGAAATACATATAGTAAATAAATTTAGCTTAAATTAAATACCTAAAGAATTGTATTAAAAACGCCCCTTTTAAAGAAAACCCCAATGATTTCTGCAACCTCTAAAAATCTCATAGTTTTATATCCCCTTTCAAGAGCGTAAAGCCATAGTGAAACGTATCACGCTCCCATCTCTGTGTGGTCAATCAGTAGCTGTCCCTGGCCTCGGCCACATTAAGTGGTGCCATCATCCCGCCCATCCGCAATGTTCCTCCTCCTTACTCCTCCTCCTCCTCTTGCTCCTCCTCCTCCTCCTGTTCCTCCTACCCCCCATCGAAATTAGCGTCGCTCCGTTGGCCATAAGCCTGTCATGATGTGGCAAGTTGGGAAGTCGGTGCGTCTGCCTGCCCCAGAGCTTGTGGCCTGCTTTGTGCCATGTAATTGTTGATTTTATGCGTACGCCGGGCCATTAACGTGTTGCCCCAAGACCGAGACCAAAGCCAAGAGAACGTTGTGCTTGTGCGCCGTGTTGGCCGTGAAAAGCGAAGCGGCAATTAGGCCAGTCACAACTGGCAAGCCACCGCTGCGCCAGGGCAAGGATGAGGTGAGAAAATTATTGTTTCGGATGTGTAAATTTACCCAGAACAATTTTCACTAATACGCTGAACTCGAGCAGGAATCCAATGCTATTATTGTGGAGAAATGTTCAAGCAAGGTCTATATACTTAAGTTATGGAAAAAAAAACAAACCAATTTTAATGGCCTTGTCCTTTGCTTCAAATGGAATGTGTTTTGTTTAGGTTTTAAAGAATTTTTAAATTTTTGAAGCTCAAAATGAGGCAAAACAAAAACTTTTCAAGATATTTCGTAACTAAAGTTAATAACCTGTTAAATAATATTTAATCAATTGAATATATACTCTTATTCCAGCCAGAGTCCAATCAACAACGCACATAAACTATCCTTAAGTTGCCCCAAGTTTTGAGCATCGTCTACATCATTGTCATAAAATTAACATTAAAGTGGCAAAGGGATCATAAAAATAAAAATGAAATCAACGTATTAACTACACACACACACACTCCTCACTCACTCAGACACCCACACCATACCGCGGATGAAAGGAAAACCCGCTAGGGGAGGAGAGAGGAAAACACAAGGATAAGCCGGGCTCACGCCACATGGAAAAGGCAACGAAATAAAATCAATTCAAATAAAAAGCATAAATACGACCACAGGAAATGAAAATGACGACGATGACTGCGGCAGAGCAGCCAGCCCAAGGGTGCGTGCCGAAGCGAGGGGGAGAGCTCGGGGGGTGGTGGAAAATGGGAATATGGGAAAAGGGGGCGGGCAAACATGTAAGCGCACATTTTACGGCACAAGCATTTTCGCTTAATAAAATGTTAAGTGGGGGAGAAAAAGCGACAGACAAAAAGCAGCGACAGTTGATGAAGGGCAAAGGAAAAGGCAAAGCGGGGCGGTTAGGTGGCTCGGTGGGCTTGGGGGCTGGTGGAAAACTCACCCAAAGGACAGACAAACTGACGAAATGACTGACACTGAATGGGACAAGGGCGCGGGGGAGTCAAGTCTGACAGAGGCAGAGTCGTAAAATTATATTTACAACACAAACAAAGCTGTCGACAAGGCGTGGCAGCGGGGGGCACTGGGAAGCNTGGCCAAAAGGACGATGGAGCTCAACACAATGATAAGCATGAAGCGGATGAGAAAGCCACACAAGAAGAAAAGTTCTACAGGGAAATATAAGTACCAAAAGTAACAAAATAATGGAACCCAGAAATCAAATCAAGTAAAGGTTTTATATAAATATTCATAGAAATATTCATAGTGATGTAAAAATACAGTATTTTTTTTAATAACTTGTAGGTCATTATAATTTTTAACCACATTTTAAACAAAAAAGGGTAAATCATTGCATACTTTTAGACGCATTAAACAAATTTGTTAATCAATATCAGTTTAACTGTCTTTATAAGAATATAAGAGAAAAAAATTAATAAATAAATAAATGTATCAATTTTTATATTTTAAAAAATATATTTAACATTTAATTCTACAAATATTATAAAAAACAATATTTTAGAAACTAATTAAACTTCAAGTTTATGCTCTTAAATATATAATAATAACATATATTATAACATAATATATTTAACAGTCTTTAAGAAAGAAGGATTATTTTTTAAGTCTTCTGGACAGAAGATTTATTTATTTAGGACTCCTGACTAACTATCTCGAGATTATTATACTTATAAAATATAGCATAGCATACTTTTAAACAGCTTTTCGAGTGATTTCAAAACACTCGAGACTTTGAAGGTAATTTCCCTATTTTTTTTCTCTACATGCAAGCGCAGATAAAGCGAGAAAGAGAGAAAGAGATATACAGAGAGAGAGTAGCAGAGCGAGAGAGAGAGAGAGAGAGTGACGGAGTGAGAGAAAGTAGCGCCAGCAAAAAGGACGACGCTTTGGTTCGGTCCCTCGCTTCGTTTGCTTTCACCCGAGGGAAAGCCGGGCCAAGGGAAGACTGGGAAATGGAGGCGGAGAACGCAGGACGCAGGACGCAGAACCCAGGACACCGGACGGAGGAGCAGAGCAAGGACGAGCTGGGACGAACAATTTCCCGCACTCAAAAAATAACAATGGCGCGTTGAAAATATCCGCTTCCGTTCAGAAAGCTACCAAAAGGAAAATACCCGGCCAGAATGAGACGGAGCCCGAAAACAGAGATGGAGCGATGCAGATAGAGTCATGGCAGCTGGGGTCCTGCGGGGCTGCTGCGGGA
Source organism: Drosophila tsacasi (assembly GCA_018904565.1). NCBI lineage: Eukaryota > Metazoa > Arthropoda > Insecta > Diptera > Drosophilidae > Drosophila > Drosophila tsacasi. Next base: position 11,357 of record JAEIHY010019745.1, read on the forward strand.
GGGGTGACTCCTGGGGGCGGGGAACGTCACACTCCAAGAATTTAATTCAATTTGAGCACAATGAAATCATATTTTGCAACAAAATGTGGCGAAAGTGGAATGGGTGCTGTCAAAATCACAGAGCGCAACGCTTTTCATTTCAGCTCTCGGATTTCGGTTTCCCATTTTCAATAAGTACGAATGACCGGCTCAAGGATGGGTTTTTGGTCGAGAATATGTTGGCATTAATATTTATTTATCCGCCAGTTGAAGTTGCTCCTTTTGTTGTTGTTTTTTGTTCAGTCCCTCGTTTATTATTCATGCTGTGTCCTTGGGGACCGGGACCGGGACAGGCCGGAGGCGGCTTGTTTAAATAGCGCATAAAATAATAATGGCTTCATTAGCATTCCCATTCGAATTCTATTTATTTGCACACTTTTCAACGCACATAATTACATAATTTGCCCAGCTCGGGGCAGGGGAAGTATGGCTCAATCGGTGTGCAACATTTTCGTCCCCAAAAACGAATATACGAACAAAGGCCTCTTGAGAGGATTATTTTCCGTTTGACAGCCAGCACATAAATATATGTAAGGATACTGTTGATGACAAAATAATAGCAGTGCGAATGGGCTTTAGAAAACAATTTAAGTAATTTTTTTACAATAAAAAGTTCAACATGTTCACAGATACAACAATAAATTAAAGGGAAATCGTTGCGAAATTCTTTAAAAAGGTATCTCACACTAAGCTACAAAGAGTTATGTCTTTAAATAAAAATAAAACAATTTATACTCCATTTAGTATCTCAAACATTTTATTTCATAGTTTATTTGTTTATTTTTATGTTTTTAAAACGTTTGTTAGTGAAAAAATAGGAGCTAATGAAGGAAGCTAATAAAGAATTTCACTCTTTAAAAGAATTAAAAGCGCCATGCAATTTTTCGGATTGAAAAAAAATGTTTAAACTATTTTTTAAAGTAGTGTATGAAAAGAAAACAAGTCTTTCAAAAATTATAAAATAAATTCCGAGTTTTGAAATGCCAAAATATTAAATATTTTCCTTTAAATATTGCTAAAAGGCATTCCACAAAATTGTCCCTCTATTTTCTGTAGGAAGGCCTAATTGTGACCGCAACTGTGAAGGCAGAATGTGTGGATGTGGGTGTGGGCCCTTTTGAGGTCCTTTCAGTCCTTTGGCCCAGCACTGAGCCGTAAACTGAGGGCATCCCAGTGGCAGCGGACCGTTCCGGAGTGAAATATTGCCAGCATTGACAAATGTTGTTTGCCTGAGCACCCTTGGGCCCAGGACATGCGTGTCCTTTGCCCACACTCTCACCCGAGTAAGTTTGTGTGTGTCTGCGTGTGTGTGTGTGTGTCAGCAATAAAATGAAAAATATTTGAACTTTAGCAAAAAGCGCACAAGGATATCAATTCCCCAAATGCCTTCCATGTGTGTGTGTGTATAGTCGTGCATAGTCAAATCCAACTAGAAATCACAATCACAGCAATAAAATTGAGAGAGCGTGCACGAATGCCAATGGAGAAACAACAAGCAAACACTCCTGCGAAAAGGATCAAGGGGGGGAAATGTGCTCCAGTATATTTGGTTGCAAAGCACAAACAAGTTTTCCCCCCGGCAAAAGAAAAGCCAGCAGGGAAGCGCTGAAGAGGTGATACCAAACGTAGAAAAAAGGATGAAAATATTATACAACAGGGCTGGATTCTTATTATTTTCCTTATATTTTCCATCACAGAATAGAAGCTCAGGTAATTTTTCAGATCTAGTGTCGTTTATGGTCATACGGAAGATGACAAATTGTTATAAATACCTTGTCCCGGTTTTAAAAATGCTGAAATACACAAATTCAGTAAATCAATCTTTTGGATCACAATGTATCTTTTACATGTATAAACGACATATCTTACATGTCACGCTGTTAATTTTACATGGTAAGCCTACAAGTAGGCAAGACTTCTTTTACATACAAAATAGAGATGCATTTTTATTTATTTATTTATTTAGTCATAAAAACAATAAGCTTTCATGATTTCATTTCACTTTTAGCCTCTTGTTAGACGCTCCTGGGAATCAAAAACTTTGGCAAAGTGGATTTTTGTTTGACTTTTGCTTCGACGAGTGCAAAGGCAAGTTTCAAAATGCTGATGACGATTTGAAAATGCCCATGTTTCCGGGGTTCTTTTCGTCTGTATAAATGTATCCTTACCTGCTTGTGGGTGTAGTCCCTGTATATGTATATCCTGGCCAAACATCATCGAAATAATAAGCTGGAGCCGCAGGAAGGCGAAAATTACCGCTGTCAAAGTTACACAAAGGTCAAATGGAACATTATGGCTTTATTTTGCGCCTAATAAATCTCATTATGTCATTATATGCTACTCCCCCAAACAGACAACAACAACAACCACAAAAAACACAAGCGGCCCACAGGATGAGGTGGCAGTGAGGTGTGCGAGTGTTTGTTTGTTTGCGTGTGCGTGCGCCGAGAAGGTAAAAGACAAGGCAACAACGAACAAGAGGAAGAAGAGCACGCGAAGCGAGGCAACTTCACATACAACAAAAGGAACTGGCTGTAGTCGAACGACATGCCAATCAGTAATCAATCCTCAGGACCCGGACCCCACCAAAAACAATTTGCAAAGGCATACTGCAACAACAACAAAAAGAACACACAGCAGCAGCAGCAGCAGCAACAACAACAGAGTGGCAAGTGAGAGACCACACGACGGCACTGTAAACAAATTGGAAAGAGATGAACATACATAACTGCGCAATATGGCGGTCAGAGAGAGAGCGGGTCAGAGAAAGAGAGAGAGCGCAGGAGCGAGCAAAAAGCCGCCATTAAAGAAATGCCGCTCAGAGAGTACAACTCGGCGTCGTGTATGTGCATGGGAATGCCAGTGTGTGCGAGGCCCTGAGTGAGTGTATGTGTACGAAATGCCGCAGAGTTGTCAGGGCACTAGTTTCATTCATGAAGAAAGTTATTAAATATAACAATTTTTCTACTAGAATTTATTGAACCACATTATATATGATTCGAAAAATTAACTGATTCATTTCGAAGCAAAGTACGAATTTTTCCACCCTAATTTACGAATAAATCTAAACCTTTAGTTATCCGCTCTATATGTGGCAACCCTGCTCGTTGCTAGCCAACTCTCGCCTCTCAATTTATGCACGTTTGTACGCGTTTTTCCTTCGCTTCGTTCGGACAGCACGGATAAAACGCTGTCGCCGGAAAAACACCAAAACAACAAAACAAAAAAGAGAAAAAACAAATAAGGATTTCAAATAAGAGGAAATAAGTATGCAAAATCGTTCCTTAATCTGTGTATTTATGATTGTGCATTTAAATGAATTCATTCAACGTAAACCGCGTTCGCTCTCGGATCAAGTATGTGTTTGCATCACGCTCGTGTGTGTGAGTGTTCCGTCGCGTTTTAAGCAATTAACCCAAAGCAGCGTAGAAATGCCAAAAACGCATTAAAAATTATTACTCGTCGCTGTCTGTCATTCACAACAAAAAGTAACAACAGCGACGGCGATGGCAGAAGCAGCGACAATCATACACAAGTGCTATTTGCCGCTACTCATAAAACAAATTACCCACTTGGGCCTGACTTGTGCGTGCGTTTGTATGTGTGGCTGTGTGTGAGAAAAGAGCAGCGTAATCATCATCAGCCGAAAAAATACTACTAAAAAGTAGTAGTAAAAAAAAAAGAAAGGAAAAGGAGTGAAGATGTAAAAAGAAAAACCCAAAACGAGAGTGTGGCACTGGCAATATGTTGCTAGCAATAACAACAACAGCAACAGAAGCTTCATCAGTTGAATAGTACCGGAATAAAATTACTATACAGCCACTGTGTATTTGAGTGTGTGTGTGCCTGCGAGTTTGTATGTGTGTTTGCAGTTCTCCATCTCCCTCTATCGCTCGCTCTCTCTCACGCTGTGTTAGTGTGTATGTATGTGCAAAGCTTTTTTTATGTTTCGCACAAACATTGCGGTAAAAGAACGCCGACAAACGACGAACTCGTCGTCGCTTCGTCGCTCTCGCCAATTTCCGCGCGTGTGCAAGTGGAGTCGCGCCGCGTCAGTCCGTCGGTCGTTTAGTCTCTCTGTCGCTTTGCCGTGCAACAACTCCCCCGTGTATTTTTTATGCCCCAAGCTCTGTTCTTCGCCTCTCTGTACATATGTAAGTATGTATATGTGCGTGGTGGAGCAGCTTCTGTTCTGCCGAATACATACATACTTACATATGTACATACATGCATGCCAAGAGAAGGCAGCAGAGCTTGGACGCGCGGTCGGTCTCTCTTTCGCCCTCTCGCCTGCCTTACTCAAAGTGCCGTTTTTTCGTGTATTTGTAGAGAAATAATATAAAAAGAAAATAATAAAAAACAACAACAACTAACCTCATAAAAAAGTTCATACATTTGTCGCAAAAAAAAAAAGGAAAATAGAAAAGAAAAGCAAAGGCAAAAAGTGTCAAAGAAGTGAAAAACAAGAAGCAGAATAAGCAGAAGCAGAGAATCTGGCAGAAGCAGTGGGAAAAGGAAAAGCCAAGTTTGACTATCTCTTTCTCTCTCTGCCGCTCTCGCATAAATGGAGAATAATTCCTGAGATTGCGCCGCTAGGAAAATTTTGCGGATTTACATTTTACCTACCGGGTTTTGTGAGCTTGTTGGGAGTTTGGGAGTTTACCGTGTGGAGAAGGAGCCGTCAGCGTTTCTTTTGTGGATTATTACGCCCTCTCGCCCGCTCTCTCACTCACTCTCTCTAACTCGCTCTCCGCGCCCCTCCCCCTCGCACTCGTACATTGGCCGGGGAGTGCGAGCAGGCCGGCAAGCCAAAAGGAATCATCACCTGCCCAACGCCACCCACAACCCACCATCACCACCACCACCCCCCACCCAAATCTCATCTTGGATGCTGTCTATGAACCGGGAACGCGCATATCCAGAGCAGAAATTGCGACTATTTTGGATTTATAAAAAGGTGAGCAGTATTTTATATGAAATTAAAAAAGAGAAACTTTTACAAAAGAAGTAAATTTGTAATTGTTAAAATTGTTAAAAACTAATGTATTTCCAAAACCTCGGTAAATAGACACAGCTTTCTTACTTTAAATCCGAGTAATACGAATCAGATAGCTTATCTTGATCTATTACAAATTGTTTCCGCCCTCAAGAGTCTATCAATACTGATTCCTTTTTTAATTGGAAAAGTCTATTACTACCTTTTTTGAATATATAATAATATATATAAATAATCAATTGAATATAATAAGCTCATTGCGATTGTATTGTATGGAAATCTGGACTCGAAGCAGGCGTATTATAATGCTGCTTTTCTCTCGCTCGCCTAAGTGAGAGATAGAGACGGCGAGAGAGTAAATTGATTTCCAGTTTGATTAATTGCCGCTTGCCACTTACTGCTGCCGCATTTGAGACAAGTATTCATACAAATATATACACACAGACACACATTTTTTGTCGAGTTAATGCCAATTAAGGCGTTTCAATCTAAGCCGATTTGTAATTAAATGGAGTTTTTTGTTTTTGTTGTTGTTATTTCGAGCGATTAGAAAATTGACAGGCCTGTGGTGTGTTTTTTTTGTGTATTTTTTGTATGCGTTACCTTTTTGAGATTTATTGAAGTGGATTTAATTTGGGTTTTTGTTCGGCGCCAATGGAATGGAATTTCGTTTTGCAAGCGTAATGTGGGAAGACAAGCGGAATTCGCGGGTCATCGAAGGGGGGGCTGTGAGGAAGAGGAGGGTCTTGGGAATCGGAATCGGCATCGGAATGGAAATGCGAGTCGGAATCACGCTCGCCTAATGAAGCCTGCGGCGACGCGTCAAGCGAGCCGAACAGCAGCGAGCAGCGACCGAGCAGCCCGAACGATGAGCGATAAACAAGAGAGAGATGTGGCAGGGGGTGGGGGGACAGGAGGGGTGGTTGGGCGTGTTTTGCATTTACTCGAATTATGAACATGAACTTGGTGTGTGTGTGTTAATTTTTGGCAGGTAACCGTGAAAAGGAAATTTGTGAATATAGTTAATTTACCATCATATAATATTACATTAGCTTTTGATCAGCTCTAAAAAATGAAGGGAAATATATATTGTAACTAGTAACCTAACCCACCTACTGGCTACAAATGAAATGATATTAAAATTCCATTCCATATATTTGATAACTTTGCATTATTTAGCTTATCTTGTCTCAGATTTGAATTCTTCACTAATTCCGGAAGCAAAATCTCCGTCGCTTTATCGCAAATTTATTCAAATTCAAGTTTATATCCCGTGTAGAGTGTTTTTCGTTTTTGTTTTTCGCTTTAATTAAGTAAACATTGCAGCCCCGCATTTCGAGCTGCTTTAATTCCATGGTAAACATGCCAAAATTGTTTATTTAAACAACTGTTTAGTCATAAATGCATAGATACATTTGCAGTTATAGATACACACACACACACAAGCAAATAGATACGGATACGCACACGCAGATACAATTAAGCGTCTATTAGGCAGAGCTCTCTTGGTCCGGGCCATAACATTAAAATATTTTACACAAATGGCCAAGCGACAAAGTAAACCGCAGCCCGCGAGGCACTGCGAGGGGGATTACGAGGGGGCCAGCGAGTGGTGCGAGAGCAGGAGAAGGCTTCCAGTGGCGCACACAATCGTGACGCCAACTTAGTTACGGTCATTAGCACCAGCAGCAGCAAGTTGTTCCAAGCCAAACTAAACCGAACTGAACTGAACTGAGCTTGTGTGTAAAACTGCATGCATTGTGCCCCCTGTCCCCACTGACGTCACACAAACACAGATATAAAAGCAAGCCCGGGAACATGCCACAGCAAACATACATAATAATTTGTCACACTGTGCGCGCTGGCAAAAGTTGAGATAGATAGGCCAAGCCTCAACTAAAAGATTTCAGAGTCGAAATTAAGGAATACATTTTAAACAAAAGTATATAAAACAAAAGTATATAAAATTTCTACTGAAAAAACCTACATCCATTAGTAACAAGTTTAAATATGCCTTTAAATTCCCCACTTTCATGGCTCCACTGTAACCGCAACTGCCGCAGATGGTGACCGACCAGCAATTGCAGCTAACAGGCCATGTTAACCAACTTTGGCTGGCGATTCTCTGCCTTCTCCGGCCCCCAGCGTAATTGCCCACTGCTCGGGCTCGGGCTCAATCTTTCCTTTTTCCGTTTACTGTATTATCTACGGCCCGGCAAATGTGTCAATTGGCTGACAAAATATTATTCGAATATAATTACAGTGTTTGTAATTTGTAGCATGTGCCGGCGGAACGTTTTCGTTCTGGGTTTAGCCGGCAGCAGCACAAGCCGTGTGCAGACATTTATTTGTCCATTTGTCAGGGGGCAAACAAATGCCAAAGCCCCCCACTTGACTACTGTTGCCCCACCCCAGTGGCTCAGTGGCTCAGTGGATCGGCTATGGGTACGGGTATGGCACGATTAGACTTAATTGATTTGTTCAATTTTCATAAAACGCCCGACAGTGACAAACGTTCGTTTGTTAGCCGGTTGGGTTCGTTCGTTCGTTCGTTTGTTGGTTGGTTTATTACCTCTCTCGCTCGAGACCGCCCCCGCTAGTCTGGCGTTCTGCCTTTGGCCTGTCTAACTGCCTATCTGTCCGCCCATGCGAATTAGCAGCGAGCTTGAAGTTTGCAATTTCAATTCCATTTCCATTCCGGCCAAGTGAAAATGGATTATATTTCATTTTCAATAGATTGACAAGCGACTGTCATGGCAAATGCCTTGCACAGCATTTAAATCCCTGACCTATGCTTATGCAACTTGTAGTATATATGTCAAAGGTTTTATTATTATATTCTGGCCAAAACCACGTCAATTTGTACTTGTCAAACAGTGTAAGATTATAACTCTGAGCACACCCCATATATTTTCTATACATGAAAACCCTTATTATAAGCCCACCAGAGATAAAATACTATAATATATAGATATTTGGGTTTCCCGACGCAAAAAAGTGTTTGCACAACTAAAACTAATCATAATAAATTAGGAAAAATAAATAAAATCGTTAATGTATTTATCTGCAAAAAACTAGTATTACTATATTTACGTTTTCAGTTATTATTATATTTAAGGAATCATATATAATTTCTGAGCTGAAATTCACTCAAGATTAAATAAGTAAAATGGCTGAGAGACTATTAATTTAAAAGACGGAAAAAATATTCAACGATTTGAATAATTAATATATAATATAATAATAAATTTGTGTATGTGTGTTCATTAAAATTCATTTGCTGTCATCAGCGACAATGGCGAAAAGTGTTGGCACCACTAAATCAAATGAAACGAACCATAAATAAGCGAAACAAACCATTAATAAATTGCATTGAAATTACTAAACCCAAAAATGTATAAAAATTTCAAATAAACTAGAAACTGTTTCTGTTTCTGTTTCTGCAACCCAAAAAACAAGGGCAAGCGACGACGGAGGAGGAGGGGGTAATAACAAATAGCCGGCAATCAACAAGAGCGTCATTAAAAAAGCAAATTTCTGAACACGCTAAACACATGTAGGAAGGCAACAAAAACAACAAAAATACAGGGAGAAAAACAAAAAAGGAAAGAGGGGGAAAAAACTACAACAGGGGCACACGAAAGCGTTCAACGTTCACTAGATAATGTGGGCCAACAACTACAAAAACAACAATACAATACAATACAATACAGTATAAAGTAGATAAAGTGAAATAATTACAATTAACTTGGATCAAAAATAGAAGAATTCGCATAAGAAATTTATATAATTTCCTTATAATTTCCAAGTAATGTTTTAGAGTGGCAAAAGAAAGCCAAGGAAAGGAAACCTGCGCACAGCAGAGTGATCACTGTGAAGCTGAGGCAAAACTGAGAGATACAAATATACAAAAACTTAATTCCCATCACGAGAAACGAAGCAAATTGATTGTGATGATGTTTTCAAATTGACTTTGAGCCTGTGTGTGTATCCGTTTATCCGTGAGATACACAGATACAGTATCTATGAGCCGAGGTGCCGCCTGACAGCAGCGGGTGTCTGATCGCGCAGTCAGCCATGTAAATGAATGCTTTTGATAATTAATTTATGCTGCTGCCAGCCACAGGGCGGCTCAAACATGCCGATAAATTATATTATACACACAGATACACTCTACACACACACACTCACACTCCTCGCCATATCAATTTGCATATTTTGTTGCGGATGAGTGGACCCACGAAAAAAAAAACAAAAGAAGACAAAATCAGAAACAAAATGAAAGCTCAATAAAAAACCACATTTAATATCGCTTAAACAAGTTTAATTTTATGCACATATTTGTATTTATTTTTCTCTGTGCAAATAACTCAATTTAAATTGCTGCGGAACGGGAGGAGAATTATTGGGGGGAGGTACTCTGACAATTCATTATTGTGTGCCCAAATTCAATAAATAAGAACAATTAATTATAACGTGTAAATATAGCAATATCACATTGCGATAATCGCAATTAATATTTATTTTTTATGGCACAGAATAAATAAAGTGAAAATGCAAACAATTTCTGATAAGCAACCGCCACACCAGGCAGCGACAACAAAATAAACGAGTGAACTGAGTAAACAAAAAAAATGATATGAAATTCCCAGCAATTTCCACTGCATGCAAATATTTTATAATTATGAAATGGATGTCTTTTTTCCGCTGACATTACAGCTGTCAATTATTGATTGCTTTTCACTTTTTATAGTATATGACATTCGCATATAAAACCAATCAAAATTTCAACTAAATTAATATAAAAACTATTGTATTGTTATAGTTTCTATTACTAGTTCTAGTTAGCTCTGTTTTGTTAACATGAGCTAATTGAGCGCACATTCGAAATTGTCTCGCAATTTGATAAACGACCCAAAGTTTCCATAACAACAACGTTGAAAAAACCCGTGTAGATTTTCGAGTTGTTTATGTCTTATCTGAGTTGATATGTTGTTAAATGTTTTTTTTTTTTTTGTTCAGCTACACGCGCCGACAATTTCGTGGCCAAAAATAGCAAAAAAGCAAGAATGGAAGCTAACTATGGCAGACCGAATTTTGTATACCCGTGCAGCTTACAATTGGATCATAATAATTAAATCCAATTCCGTTCCTATGACCGCTACATATATGATACAGAAGTCCGATCTTGATAACATTAAAACCACAATTTTAGAATAATACAAAATGGCCATGTCTCAAATTATATGAAAATATGTTGAAAATTAGCAAAGTTCTCTTTTTTTTCTCAAAATTTTCCAATAGTTCCTATAGGAGCTATATGATATAGTTGTCCGTTCCAACTTATATAGTAGTGAGAGCATATAGAAGACTATGTGCAAAGTTTCATTCAG
>JAEIHY010019752.1:0-32350 GCA_018904565.1 Drosophila tsacasi
GGGCTACTTGTTCATGCTGAATCTGTGGATTGTGGTTACCCTGCTCATGATAGCCGGCATCACAATGGTGGGTTTTTCTGCTTGTTTTAGATTCGAATATTCCTTTACTGAACTGTTGCTTTTCACCGCTAAGAATAAACCGGATCTGATGATTATTTATCTGATTTGGTGCTTCTGCGGCTTGGGGATCGATGTCCTTATGATTTCATGGTGGATCGTTGAGCTCTTTATTGGCGATACCATTGTGGCCATGACCAATATCCTCATTTCCCTGCTGACCTTTGGTAAGATTTTGTTTATATCTCCAAACCTAGCTTTATCTTTTGCTTTCTAGCTGTCGAATTAGCCTTTGTTTTGGTCATTTATGCCATTTACCTGGATCTTTCATGGTCGCCAGATGTCGAGAACTCCAAAGTGGCGACATATTTTCACAAGATGTTGCTGGAATGAGTTTTTTTTTAAAAGTCTTGTAATTTGTTTACTGGATTTTCCTAAAGAAAAAAACTCATTAAACTGCAAATAGCCAGAGGTCATAGGTCATCGTTCATGCAAAAAGCAAGCTTGTGGCTGCGTCTCCCCAGCTTCCCAGTTTCCCCGTTGTGTTGTGTTTCATCGACTGCCTCTTATTGTAGTTTTTAATGGTCTGCCAAACGGAAATTGATTCATTTCCGTTTTCTGTTCTGCGCTTCCGCTTCTGTCTGCCGCCGTCGCCGCCGCCGCCGTTAAAGTCCTGCCAAGGACTTGAAATCAAGTCAAAGCTGTTTTAGTCCTAATTCGGCATCTAATTCTATTTATTTGGACGGCTAACAAAAGTGCGGGATTGTCAGCGACACTGACGGCAACTGTCACTTGCAACACGATGCCAAAGTGAAAAGCAAAATATTTCTTCTTTATTAAACATTGCTTGAAGTCCGTTTATTTCTTATTTTTATTTCCATTTTTATATCCTGGGAGAGGAGAGTTCTGAGGGCATATGGGACTTGTGGAAGAATTGGTAGAAAAATATGATATACTTTGTACATTAAATATAATATGAAAGCAAAAAATCGATCAAATAAAATATAATAGGTGTTAAGTCAGATATATTTTAGGTACAGATTACTTATAACAACAACTTCTAATAGTTTTTCAGTCGAAATAATCCCTAAGTCTACTTTTAAGCTACGTTTTAAATGGATTTAAAATCTTAAGAAAGTTTCTGAGGCATCCCATGGTCTGTATAACTTTATATGACCAATTTCCTAAACAAATTCCTTCCCGATCGAATATTTTTGAAGCTCCCCAGAGAGATATTTAAGTAGCTTCTTGCCAAGAAATTCTTGGGCCACCCCGAAAATATGCTATGGTTTTTATGAGACCCTGAGTGCCCCGGGTGTTTGCTGGTCGAGACACTTTCTGATATAATATTTTTTTGCCAGTTCTTTTGCCATGCGGCAGTGGACGTCCTCCAAGGAGCGACTGGCTGCTCAAATTTATTGTTTGCAAATTGAAATTCTTGTCGACACGCACGAGCAAATCCATTGGGAATGCACAGCACAGCACAGCACAGCAGCAGGACCAGCAGGAGCAGCTCGTCAGCGTCATAGTCAATGGCAGCCGAAGCTCTGAGGGATTGGGACAGGAGCAGGAGCAGGAATAGGAACAGGACCAGGACCCCCCAACCAGCCCCAAACGACATCGACTAGGACGACGACGGATTTGATGGCTCGGGCAGCTCATCATGGCTTTTTAGTATTTATTAAGACTCTGATGGCCCCATCAAGCATATTTTTTGGAAAGAATATATAAACAAATATGTTCGAACCAAAAGGAGGGAACCAAATCGTAAGGCAACGCAGCACTTTCAACAGAGCTCTTCAGGCCGGAGTGCTCTCGAAACACGTCTCTAGATGACTCACTCAAGTCGATACTCCATCGAGGACCCTCATTTGGTAATCAGGTTAGCCTGAGAACCCCCCAAGAGCCGGTTGCTAGTACCTCCATTTAGAAACTTCTTCGTGGCTTTATTAAGCTTTTAACTTTACAAATAGGTAAACTGAGTTCCTGCTTTTTTCAGCTAGAGTTTATTTTCAAAAGGGGATTAGAAAACAAGGCAACTGGGAATATTTATAGCTGGAAATCAAAATTGGTATTTATGGGCTACCAAAATGATTGTAATGTAATATTTTAATATCTTTATGAATTTCATTTAAAGTTCAGCTAAAAAACTTTAACTTTAACACACTTATAATTGCATAATAAAATGTATAGAAATATGACAGAGTTTTCAAGTCAAATAACTTAAACAGAAATACATAAAAAATAAAAGTGATCGATTCTGCTAAGCGAGATGGGAAGAGTTCTCAGGGAAAAGTGAGATCTAAGTCTCTATGAATTGATCAGTCAACTGCAAACATGCGGGCACTATACTACATGTTTTTCCTCAACCTTTTCTGGATACTTGCAGGTGATGTAACTATTATTTTTATTTTTATTAAAAGCGTTCATGTACCAAATGCTTGTCTTTTAAGGTCATCATATGGTGAGAACACTCGTTTCGGTTATGTATGACGCCACACGACTTAGTTCAAATTATAAACGATCAATGGAACCGGCACCAACAGTAAATGAGGACTAAGATATGTATTTGTCTAACAAAATATGCGAAAAAACGGACCTGTATAGTTTGCTTGCAAAAAATTGAAATATTTATATTCGCACGTACATTTTGATGAAGAACAAATTTTGAATATTTTTAAACTAAAAACTGGATTCAAAAACAATAAATTCCGTTGCATATTTGCCCAGAAAAAGTACAGGAGAGGTTATAAAACATTTCTCAGTTACCGAACCTCATACAAAGTTCCATAAATATTATATTTTTTTGATATTTTCCCCTCATCGCAACTAATTGATTTTCTTTGCTGCGGAGAATGCCTCACATTCCACCTGGCCTGGCGATGCCGCAAGCAATTTTAATTAAATTATATAAGAACTTCCACAACTCCGTTGTCGAGCAACTGACTCACCTGACCCCCTGACTCACCTGACTCACCTGACTCTGTCTCTCTCCTGTGCTGGCATAATCAATGTGTGTCGGTGTGCTCAACTCAACTATTCAATACTTAGTGCACTTAATTTTCCGCGGAGTGAGTGTGAAAATAAGAAAGAAACCATCGTAGAATGGCAAAGTCTACGCAGGAAATTGATTGATTTCCGCCAGCGATGGAAAATGGCAAGGAAAAACGAGGAAAAATATGGCCATTTGTATGGGAATTTAGATTTTTCTTTTGCCTGAATCGGAGCTAGAGGAGGAGGAGGAGGGGGATTAAGGTTTATGTCCGACTGGGAGGTTGTGGCAATTAGTTGGGGGCTTGGGATCCTCGAGGCTAGTGGCTACTGTGTATCATTGGAAAGGCCAATGTTTTGCCACACCAAACACCAACACTGAACGCACGTGTTACCGCTTCTCATGTGTGCCTGTGTGTGTGCATGTCCTGCAGGACTTTGAACACAAGTCCTTGTGGCGGCAAACATAAACATAGCATAACGCGGCACTCGCTGGGTTACTTCTCCACTCTACCTACATATATGTAGCCTTTCAAGGGGGTTTTTGGCACAGTTTTCGGGTGTCCTGTTTGCATATCCTTGCCACTGTGTGTGCAGGAAAGTTAAAAGCAAAAGCTGTGCTTGTTACACGCTCAATTAAACCCCAAATGACGCCGCTGGAAGCTTAAGTCACGCTTTATATAGTTTTGCATTCAAGTTGCATTTGTCGCCCCAAAACCCGGATCACTATCTGGTTGCATATCTAGGTTAAAATACGACAGGCGACAAGGAAACAAAGCTTAAGCCGGGTTCTTATGTTTACAATGTTGCACAAGGACTTAGTTTTTGGGTATATAAATATTTATAAAAAATTCAAATTAAAATCAATTTTTTTAAATTATTTTGTGTAACTGCAAAACAAACTCTCTTTGAGAATTTGTGTTTCCCTCATAAAGAGCTTCATATTTCCTTACTAATTTTACTTGTTTTACTTTAAAATAATGCATTAATATATAACTTTAATTAATTATTCTTTTAATAATATCAATTTATTATAAAATAGGTAAAGAAAATACAGGTTTTCAAATACTTTTACCATATAAACTTATTTTTCAGAAAACTTGTAATATTTGTGAAATGTGACTTTTAATTTAAATACAAATACAAAATACAATTTATGTTCTTGTTTACATTTGATTAAACAATTTACCTTTTTAGATTCTAACTACTTCTTAAAAGAAGAATAATTTAATGTTAAGCCCTATTAACTGGGATTTGTGATTTTAGGTTTTTACTTGAGCAATTTTTAAAAGATCATCAAACAACCTAAACATATTATTTTTTAATTATAAAAAAATACTATATTTGGGGCTTACATAAGGGCTAATATATTTATATTATATATATTATATTTTTTCTTCAGCTTAAAACAATATATTTTAGGCTGATGAAGAGTTCCACATTTTGTCGGCTGTGCCTGCATCTCATTGTGTCCTTGCAACTGGAAATACTGAAAGTGCTCTTCGAAGAAGTCAATTTGTTAAGCAAACCCAGTGGTTAGAGCACTCACAGTGCCACCGTGCATGTTTATTAAACGATTTAAAAAGGAGCTTGCACTCAAGGTGAGTACACTTGTGGTAGGTGCAGGTAGGTGCATGTATGGAAATGGGACACAGAAACCCACTTCATTTCCACTCGCATCGCATCGCCTTAAGCAAATTATCGAGCACGCAAAATTGCTTTAGGAGAGAGTTGGCGATGGCGGGCACAAAAGCGGCTGCCAATTAGCGCTCTGGTTGGTTCCTTCTGTACTCTATAATGTGCTTAGTCAGGGCAGGTCCTTTGGGCGGCTCTCAGGTGTTCACAGGTGCCACAGGGCCACGTGCCGCACTCACACGTTGACAGTCTCACGGTCCGCCAACATTTGTCGCTGAATTAGCACTCAACTGCAATGGGAAAAATATTTTTGTTTTAATTTTTGACAGATAATTTATGGGTTTTAATGGATTTCTAATTTATTTTAAGGATTATTTAAAGTAAAAATGCCTGGTTTTGTCTTTGATTATATGTCTAAAATTTATTTTCTGTATTTTTTTAGAATTTTCATTGTTGTTTTTAGATTAAATTGATAACCTACATCGATATATTTATGTATTTCCCAAAATTGCTTATCGGAATTAATTAGAATAATTATTTTTTTCAATTCCAACTTTGTTCCTTGACAGAAATATTATCGATAGCCTAACCGACCGATTGCATACATTGATATATTTCAACATTGCCTTAAATCGATACTTTTAAATGTCTTACAGTAATTTTTTTAACTTTATCTCGTGACCCAATCGATATTTCCCCATATAAGCTAAAAGAACAGTCACTAACCTAGTTTTTCCCAGTGTTTTGTAGGGCCTGCAACATTGTTTTCTCGGCTATATAGTGGAAAAGTTGCCCCAAACAGGACATGACACACTCACTTACACTCACACTTATACACATACATGGGCGCACTTGGAATTGCAAATCAGTCGACTAATGTGTACATAATCAGTCATGTCCCAACATGTGAATTCCATTAGTGATACACGGCCATGCAAACAAACAAGCATTAATCAGGAGAGGACGTGGGTGCGAACGAGAGGCACTGGCACCTCAGGAGGGACTAGGAGCGGGATCAGAATCGGGAGCGCAGGACCATGGACTAGTCCTGTCAGCCACTCCACACTCTCTAGCTGTCTATTACAGCTGGCATGGCATGGCAGGCCCATCATCCGAGGGCATTCCGTATGCCAGACATGCCATATTCCATACATACCATATTCCATATTCCATGCTTATGTTATTTATGCTTATTGTCTCGGGTCACCCACCAGGACGGATGGAAAAATATTGTTTCCCACTCGACTTACAAATTACGGCGGGAGCGGCGAGAGGAGGAAGCTTCAGCAGCCGCAGCCCACCTTGATTTATCCTTACATTTCAGTGCGGTCACTGAGAAAAATTATTGTATATAATTGCAATTAAAACTAGCAGACAGTACAACTATTATGTAAATCAAGCTAATACTTATAGAAGGTATTTTTAATCCAATTATTTTTTAGTAAGTCAGAACTTGAAATGCTTAACAATGTAAAAATGTTGATTTTTCCATTTAGTTTAATGAAATTATCGAATATTTTAAAATATGGTCAAGTTCGATTAAATTATCGATGTTTTCCATATGTTTCCATATATTTCCAAAGTTCCTTATCTCAAATAATATATAAAAGTTTTGGGAAACCTATTACTTTTCTGTATTCGATATATTATAGGAATATTTTAAAATATGGTCAATTTCGATGAATATATCGATGTTTTCCATATGCATAAAATATGTCATGGTTTGAAGATCCTTTTCTCAAATAATATAAAAAAGTTTGGGAAACTTTATCTCAAGGAAAAATAGCTAGGCACCTTTTCGATAAGACAAATCGATAAATTTACATATTTTTCCGAATTTATAATTTTCGTTTTACTTATCGAAAGAATAAGGAATATCCTTCAAATAAATTGTAATTCATTTTCCAGTTAAACGATTTTTAATTAAATGTAGTTCTCAGTGCATGGCAAGGCGACGTTCGCTTAATACGCCATTCATTTGGTCGCGTTATACTTCATTAAAGCAGGAACTGAGGGTTGGAGTGTCGGAAGGATTCGATGGAGCAGCCGGAGAGAGAGAGGAGTGAGGAGTGAGGAGGTTCGTATCCGTATCCGGCGCCTTGGCCGCAAAGTGCAGTCGGCAAAAATTATGCGGCTCGTTTGCTCCGCCTGGAAATGCGAATGCGAATGCGATGGCGATGGCGATGTCGATGTGGATGGCAATGGAAGAGGAAAAGGACGATGGCAAATAGCAAATGCAGTGCCAACTTCAACTGGCCTGGCCATTCGTTTATCCCTTTGTTCTCATTTATTTGCATGTCATTTGCTTCGCCCGGCATCTGTGTCGCCCTCTCGCTCTCGCTCGTCCTGTACTGTCTCATTTTCTTGTGCTTGTTCTTCGTTGGATTTACCCGGTGCTTTTCCCAGTCCGACCCGTACGGGTCTACGGGTCACGTTTGTCTGCCAGGATGCCAGTTACTTATGGCTGTTATGTGCATTATCAATATGCATTGTACGGCGCCTCATGCCGCTTTATATTTTGCCAGCGTTTTTCTCCTACTTTCGAGTGGGTATCACAAATTGGTTGTCCTGGTTGCAGGACGCAGACAGAGACCAGTGTATCCTTGCATGCTCAATTATTTATGGATTTAGTTGTGCGTTTAATGCCACTTGCCAGTACTTCAGGCTTGCGAAAAATGTGGCAAAAATATGCAAAGTAAATAGTTGTGATTAATCCCAGTCAAGTTTGTTGTGAGTTTGGTTCTTACTTGCTAAATATATATTTTTGAAGATGAATAAGCAATAGTTGCTTATATATTTTATTATTTTAACCGTTTTATGTCACAAATTTTAAAGTCAAATAATGTTTCAAAAGAAATATTGCTCATACGCAACGTTGACTTTTTAGAAACATTTTTGATTAATGAGTTGCGGTTTATAATGGAATTTATGATATATTTTTAGTTGTTATACATATTTAATTTTATTTGGAAAGTATTATAAAATCAACTAATAGAACTATTTGATTATTAAAAATTTTAAACGTATTTATTTCATATTTTCTGCATTATTTTTACTCAAATACACAGAGCAATTTACAGAAAAGAGCAATCCCACTTCGCTTTGGTCTCAAACTTTTCCTTTTCTTTACTCGCATTGGATATTTTGCCTCTCTGTTATGCAGTTTTAATAACGAATTGCTTTTTTATGGTTTCCGGCTTATAGAGCAGCACAGAAATTGGCAAAAGAACGACGAAGTTGCCGTAGAGCGCAGCATCAGCATCGGAGGAAGATTCTTAAATCATGTCTTGTTATTTTTTTCGCAGCTATTTTCTTGTATTTATTTTTAAAGTTGGACCAGCAGTAGTGGCCTTAGCTATTTCTTTGTTAATACTGGGTTGTTGTTGTTAGTTTCGCGGAGCTGCTATTATTTTTGCTTGCGCTTTGTTAACCAAGTCAAGACTGCGCCAGCTGCAGCTTCCGTTGTCGCCACAGCGTTGCCATTGCCGTTGCCATTGCCGCCGCCTGCCATTTGTTCGCCGGTCGTAATTAGTGCCCATGGCATAGGGCGCACTTCCCCTAACGCCCAGCTTCATCCCCTTTGGCACTGGCTTGGGAACTGGGATCCTCTCAACTCCCAGAGCAGCTCCTTCTGTTGTTTTATGTACTGGAAAAATTCAAATAGAAATAAATAGAGTTAGTCAGGCCTTAAAGAGGGTTCAGGGATTCAAATTAGTCAGATTTCTGAATTAAAACATATTTTTAGGTATCTCAAGGGACGCGGATTATCCCTATGTATATTCTGAGCGCATTCCATATTTTTTCAGTGCATTCAGTTCGCTTTGTAATCACTTTCTGTGTGTGTGAGCCAAGAACCCCGAAGAAGATTTTCACAATTACTTTGGCTTGCTGGTATATCCTGGCCTTGTCCCCTTGTCCCTTGTCCCTTTAACGTTAACACACTCGTTACCAACTGCCAGGCATTGAATTTCCCTTAATTAGAACCTCTGCGCTGGCCAAGATTAGTGATGAATTAGCTGGTGATCATTAACTAATCCAGCGAATTGCGAAGAGCGAGCAGCGTGACTTCCTCTCCTGAGATTCCATAAATATTAAATGGGGCAAGGCAAATCCCGCCTGGATGTTACGCATCGCGCCACGTACCGGAAGACATATCAACTTTCTCGCCGGCTAATTGCCATTTACAACTTTTTCCCCGTCTTAACTAGAGAAACTTTTCAACTGCTTCGCCCGATTCCCATTGTGGCTGCCAATTCAGCGACTCGATTGCTGTTGGCTTTTGTGGCCATTGTTTGAGTTCACACAGTCCGATCATTAATTTCGCAATTAGCAGGCCAACCACCTGACACGGCTCCGGCTCCTGTTCAAACTCCATCCTCAACTCAATAGCCAACATCTCTCCCAGGCTCCTTGGCCCAGTCCTGGCCTGGACAAAAGTCTGGGCATAGCTTTAATTAATTTTGCGCAGCAGCCACAAGTGCACAAGGGGAAAATTTGTCTAGAATAATTTGGGATAATAATATTAATATTTGGGAAAATGTATATATATTTAAAATTTACTATGTTTAGTCAAAAGTCCTGGGTAAATATTTATTAACAGTTTTTGTCTTTTATTTATTTATTTCTCAGAAAATAAATAACATTTTAATAAATTAAAGTTTTGATATTTTAAATTTATCAATAAAAAACAATTTTTATGAAAATAGTATTTTGTAATTATTTTGTGTGGATTTAAAATTGATTTCTAAAATATTTTGGAGTTCCATTAAGAGTTTTCTTTCCAATCCAGTTCCAAATTCGAGGTTTATTGGAGTTGGAAGCCGGCTGATATTGACGACATCGCCGTATCCGCTCTCTTGCCTTCCAATATCTCTTTGCGACTCTCCCGGTGGCCGTTGGAGCTCAGTTCCTCCCACGAGGCAGGGCATAACGGAGGAAGAAACAAAAAAAAAAGCGCAAAACGTGGAGATCGGTCAAGAAGTGAAACGCGGAAAACTAAGTATTAGTGAAGTGAAGTGATCCAAGATCCGTGCATTAATAATAATTAATTTTGTTGTTTTATTTTTAAGAACCTAAGAGCGATTGAGAATACGATCCACTCTTGTGGTTCTTACTTTTGACATTTGGAAAGCTCCTGAGTTTGTTTACCTTTATTTTATTTGGTATTTAATAAATTTGTTAATCCTAAAAAAACCTAAGTGCAAGAGACACCGAATGAAATTCTATTCATAAAGTTATCTACTTCAAGCCTTATTTTGCTATATGTTAATAAGTATTAATATACCCCTGCAGAATATACAAATTTAAAATAAAATTATTTTACACGATTCCCTTCTTCTTATATTCATTTTTTCCCAGTATTCTTTTGAAAGCCTTTGCCTTGCTATATTCCTTTCCCCCGACAACTTTTAATGCCCGAAAATTGTGTGAGGAAACCTGTCAAAAGAATCGACAGCTGTTGCCCCGGCCAAGTGCATTCCATTCTCACTCTCATTTACTTTCCCTCCTGATTTTTGCTGACTAACTTTTGGCCCCGGCTGCAGACAGCAGCAGGAAATCTATCTATCTATCTATATATCTAAGTATCTATCTATCTACCATGAAATGGGCAGAATTTAAATTTATGTAGACCCAATATTTTATTTATACTTACACACGAGCTGCGGGTGTGGGGATCCAGCTGTGTGCACTGCTAGCTTTGCATTTTGCCTGGCATTTGCTTTTAGTGGCAACAACAAGGAGCCACATACATATATGGCAGCTACTATATAGACTATATATATATAGATATATCCTGGCGTCATGGGCGTCGCGTGTTAGTTACGTGAGGCCAAAGCGAAATTTTCTGCTGACGCCGCGTTGTCAACTTTCACTTCACCTGCAGCTGCGGCAACAGATTCCTTTCCCACTCCTTTTCACTCTCCTACTGCTTTACACTGAAAATAATTTGTAAAATTGTAAATTAAACTTGTGGAAGGTTAAAAACATTGTAGTGATCTATGCAAGATAAATTTACATGTATAAAATACATTATTTTCTTATGGTTTTCGGGTAATGAAATATTTAACATTCTAATATTGGAAACAAAAATAATTAAATGTTATTTGTTTACCTTAAATAAACCTACAGAAAAGTCTTATTAATGAGAGTGTGATTATGACACATTTCCCTTTGCTATATATATTATTTCTATAATATAATAATACCTTCTTAATCAATGAAATTCATTTTGTTTACCCTAAAAAACCAATAAAGTAAGTAACTTCAAGCTTATACAACTCAAACAAGAAATAACAGTTTGTATAATTATTATTTATTAAGCTTTAAAAAATTTTCAAACCATTTTAAATTATTTTTCCTAAAATAAAGTTCATTCTTCAGGTGCATATGCCTATATATGTACATAAATCCAATTCGCTGTCCTTGTCGGCATCGTGCATTAGCAGCAAATAGTCAAATAACGTTGATAACACTCATACGCCATGCGGTCCCTCGTTTTCAACTTTAACGTGAATTATGTGCCTTGGTGAAAAGTTTCGGTTCGTCTTTTTATTTGTAATTTTTTTTTTACCATTTTCCCCTCGCTTTGTGTGCTGGGGAAAAAGTTTTTCCTTATTTCGCTGCTTTTTGCCGTTGATGTAATGAAATTTGTTGAATTGTTAGGATCCCCCCAAAAAATGAGAGGGGCCCCAGAAAAACCATTAAAGCGTATTCGTTGCGTCGATAAAGTTTCGGCTGAAAGAGCATTTCACAGATTGATTGGCATCACAGAGTTGGGCAGTCTGTACTCCAAGGAGACTCACCCTACCCTAAAAACAAGAAGAAAACCCTGGCTAATGTTGGCCAAATTTGCAGAGCGTGTGTAAGACAATAAAAGTAATTGAGTGCGTGGCGCGTTGTTACGGAGTTTTTGCTGCCGGGTACATTCTTTTTTTTTTCCCCCATTTCCTGCCTCAGCCTGTTGTTATTGTCAATGTAGTGTAAATTGTGAGTGTGTGTACCGGGGCGACACTTTGTAAGGCGGGAAAATTGCCAGCGATGGGCGTTTGCAGATTGGCCCTCAGATTGGCCCAAGCCATTACCGTGAGCGACTCCTTGATTCACCGGGATCCCAAGGAGTCCACCCTGCCTTCCTGATGTGTCGTGTCGTGTGCCTTGTCTGGACAATAGCGATGGCGATGACGATGACGATTACACCGGCTATTTGTTCAGGAAGGAAGCAGAAAGGGACTGTAATTCTGATTATCTTTTCGGCGAGGGTCAAGTGCGGAATGAAACTTTAATTCCAGGAATGCCAGGTGTAGTTTTACGCAGAAATAGAGAATGCCTTGCTAAAAATCGCATTTTTTCTTGTATTATATAGTGTTTTTCTATATTTTCTTGTGTTTTTCTTTATTCTTATTTATTTGTTCAGTTTTCAGCTTTATTTTCCTGAATTTTGCTTTATTTTGTGTTATTCTATTCGCACGCAAATCCTTTGTAAGTGCTTCCCAGGATCATTAAACTGCTCACCATTGCGTGCCAAGGCACACTTAAAAACCAGTGCTAATTCTGGTCCTTAAGGGGTTTAAAAAAGCAGTTTATGAAAGTTGTTAAAGCAAATAACTCAAAGAATCATGGTCGTCGTAAATAATATTGCTAAATGAAGGTTATTAAGTACTTTCCAAGAATTCCTTCTATAAATACAAAATAAACGAAAGCTGCTTAATTAAACAACTATTTTATTTTTATTAAAATTCATTTAAATATTTGTTATTTCTTTAATTTCAAAGGGTGTATTATTTACTTCCATTGTTTAAGTTTAAGAGCTGAAAATAATTTTGCCCAAGTGCTTTCAAACCTCTTTGCCGAACTCGTCTTCTCGACTTTCAGTTGTCATTTCCTCTCCTTTTGCGCTATTTATTTTTGCCGCTTCAACAAACAAAACTGCGTCCCGCTGCGTACTCCACCTCTCCACAATTCATTCATAATTTGCATAACCAAGTAGCGTCCAGAGCTGGCCAAGCGGATTGCCATCCATAAACCCAAAACCCCATTCTCTACCCTCATTTTTGGACAAAATGTGCGCCGGCTTCATAACTTAATTTTAATTGAATTATGTAAATCACATGCTAAAAATTAGCAGGCGCAAACTATTTTTTAACGATGCTTTGTTCGCGTCTTAATTAAAAGGCGACTGCAAATTAAATTTAATGAGAGCATACCAACGTCCTGCGGCCAAAGTTCTGTCTTCCCTCCCCTGGGAGTATTTACATGGCCGGATGGCTGGCTGACTGGCTCACTGGCTAACTGGCTAACTGGCTGGTTGAGACGATTTATCATCGTTATTTGGGCCAAGATTAGCTCGAGCCGAACCTGGGAACTGACTATCTGACCCCCGGTCCAATCTGCACTTGCAAATGATGTTCCGTGTCCGTGTCCCAGGGCCCTTTGGAAATTATGCAATAATCTATGGCAATGCATTGGAAACTGTTGCCAATGGCAGCGTTGACCGTAGGAAGTTGGTCGAAAGGAGCCGAGGCACAACAACAAGGCAACATCATCGGGAACTACAATGCCAGCAACTACAGGGTAATGTCCTTTCAGGAACCTGTAATTAGGAATTTAATTAGACTGATTTGATTTAATTGAAAGTTTCTAGTCTTGGAATTTTGTTTAGATTCTAAAATAAGTAACATTTTACATAGCTGAACTCAATTTTGAAGGGAATTTTTACCTATTACCACAGGTTTTGATTTTCTTAATACATTTTTGTACAATTTAGTTTTTATTTAATTGAAAGTGTGACTTTTTATATGCCTAATTTATGTGCATGTGAGAAATGTTTTTTTTTTACAAAGCTGGACACCATTCTGGTGGCTTTCTCATGACAAGCTTTTATTTGTAAGTCTTAAAATGTTAAAACACAGCTAAAAATATTAAAATGTTTTAAGCTTAGGTAAAATCCTGAAGTGTTGGTGCAAACTGGATTTTAGATTTAAATTTGGCAAAGATAAATAATTTCTTGTAATATTTTTTCCTATACAAAAACTTTTTCTTAATTTAATTTCCAAACTTCTAAGATTTTCCCCTTATAGAAGTCCCACTGTACCACGATAAATGCAGCGACATCCTGCTAAAATCTGCTGCATACGTTACGGCGCTCAGCGGTGTATGTCTGTGTGCGTTAAGTTGGCCAAGTGTGCAAAGTGTGGGCATGTTTGTGCGTGTCCGTGTCCGTGTATGTGTCCTGGTGCGGGTAAGTGTGTCTCCTTTGCCGTGACAATCCGTTTAAGCGCTTCAGTCACTCGACCGTGAAGTGGACTGTGCAGCTTATCCCCCCAGAAAAGCGCTTTCACAGTCCGGACAATGACCCTGGGTCTTTAATTATAAATACGGACCGGCATTTGGCACAAGTAAATGCGAAAGGCATGAGGCTATTTGCCATTATTAAATAGCACCATTTATCTTTGAAACTGCATAAATTAAAGTCGGAAAAAGGTGTTTATGTAACTAGATTAAGCTTTTTCAAAGCCCAAATTAATAGTCCATGAACTGGTTAGTTTTTGCCGAGTTGCGGATTTAATTATCTCTTTTTTCATATTTTTATATGAAACGGAAAACGTTCTGTTTTCAATAATTAACTTTGCCTAGTTTTATTTTTTGATGCGGTCGCAGTGTGTGTCCTAAACACAAGGCATCATCTCACAGGCCATGTATAAATCAATTAAATCTTTTGTATTCAAATAAATTGAATTTTAACCACAAGCATGGCCAGCGTTAATCGCCTTAATGTGGCAACAAAAAAAAAGAGAGAAATAACAAAAAACAAGAAGTAAAACACATTTTTACGACTTGTTAAACCAGTTTCATTTGCATATCCGTATTTATTACAATTGCAGCCGGCAAATGTCTGGGCGTACAATATCCTTTAATCATTGCGATGTAGCAATTACATATCGAGGTATTAAATTATCCCAATTGAACCCGAACCCAAAAGCGTTACTCATTTTAGGGATGGGAGAAAGTATTGGGAAATTGTATATATAAATCTATATTTTAACTATGCATCATAAAACATTGAAGAATCTTTTTCTAGATATTTAAACAATTAATCGAATAATAAATAAGTAGTTTTTACCGATTACTTGTATTAGAAAATGCAATATCTCTCAATATTCAGATTGCTAATATACATACCTACATATATTAAATTTCAGCATATTTTCGATATATTATGATAAGTTTCTTGATATATAGGACTTTTCCTCTTGGTATACACTTTATAAAAATTTAATAATTAATAAAAAAATTGAATAATAATAATAATAATAATTTTAATAATCAAATTTCAATAATTAAAGTAAGTAAAATAAAATATTTTTTATTATTTGTCGATATATGTAATCATATCTATAAATCATACGGAACTTTTCCCCTCCATAAACATTCCTAACTCAATTGCTCTTTTTATGCTAATGCCAGCCAGTCAGAATCTCATTTGCATAAGGATATATGATATACATACATACATACGGAGAGTAGAGAGAGCCTCTCCTCACTCAAGTGGAACAGGACGAACATATTTCATTCGATTGGCATGGCATAATTTAAATTACCTCTAGTGCATATGGCATTTATATTGATTTGTGTTGCTGAAAGTTTGCAATTTACTCCTGAAGTTGACTCTCTCTCTCTCTTTCTCTTTATGAACAACTTTGACCCCTCGAGTCAAGCCAGAGAAATTTTAATCCAGCATAAATGCTATCGAATGTCCGAGTAAATGCAAACAAAATTTGCATACGGCAAGTGGCTTTGATTAGGCAGCCAGCAAAATGCAGTAAATTTGACTAATTACGCATACGCCATGTGGTGGCTACACAACAAAATCCAATATATACTGTCCGCCATAAAAAAGCACAATATCAATATATAAATTCTTCACAGCGAAAGGGGGCAGGACGGATGGGATGGCTATGGTTATGCCAGCTTCATGGATTTAAGCGCCACGCATACGGATTTGTCGATACAAAAAAAAGGGGAGTTACAACAATGCACATAATTCCGCATAAAATGGGGGCAGGGCAAGGAGAAAGGGTCAAAATGGAAATCATGCTTTATTTATGATCCCCAACGCGTGGCTTTGGCCCTCGACTCGGATGCCGGAAAGATTGACATGACATGACATGCCAATCGAAATGCGGCGAAATGTCTTTTTTTATTTATTGCCAATACTAAAAGTTGAGCAAAAAATGTAACAAAAATTAAATTTATCCTTTTTTTTGCAGCCGAAATTTGTGCCGAAAAGTAATTTCCGCGCGGCTTTTGTCAACTTTCCACTCACAAATAATTGCGAGCACTCAAGTAGCGCCTATTGTGATTGAGCGGGAAGGGCGGAGTGCAGCGGCGGGGATAGTGAGCGTTTTAAAATAATTTAACAGCATTTGTGAAGCGCATTCAAGGCGACTTCCGCCGCTGCTGACTGGCAGGGAATGGCTTTTGGCTTCCTGCTTCTAGTGCTTCTAGTTGCTGCTTCTCCTCCGCTCCGACACACTGACTGCGACAACGTTTGTGCAATTTGTCATTTGGGCAAATACACAAGGAGACGAATGGCCATGTCCTTTGGCGGAGCGGAGGGCGCGCAAAGATTTCCTGAGAGGAGCTTCTCCTCAGCCAAAAAGTGTGAACATTGCACATGTGCGAAGAAGGCCACGAGGACAAGCGCCCCGGCAGCTGATGTGTTGCATTTGTACAGATTTTCATAGGAGTCGCTGGACTCGAGGGCATGGTTCAGACTGTCGTCGCCTGCAATTATTTATTTTCAGCATGAGGAAGAAATCTTAGCTTTTTTAGTCTAATTTAAGACTACTTTTAAGGGGTTTGTGGTGCACTCTTGAGAATTTAAGTAGCATATATATAAAACAGCTTTTAATACATAAGACTAACTTGTCTTTAGTTTGCAAATAAATTGCTTTTAAATAGTAATATTCCTCCTAATTCACTGATTGTTCTACCGCTAGTTCTAACTTGTAAAAGCTGTAAGGAAATTTGGTGAAACCTCTCCGCACTTTTGCACTCAATCTTGTTCAATCCTCCGCAAGGGGAAACTTTTGCTTCGAAATAATCAACATTGTCTGACGAGAAGCCTCCGCACAGAAAACTCAGAAGAAGAAGGTAATTAAGTACAGAAATTCCTCATCTATGGCTGGGATGAAAATTTTGCACAATTTAGCGTTCAATTAAAAGTCACTTCCTCTGGAAACGGAAGATTGAGAAGGAGGGTCAGAGAGGAAGAGAGAGGAATTCGGGGCCAATGCAGCTTCAAGTGCTCGATGGCAAATTGCACTTGAGTTTATTTTTTACTAAAAACTAATTGCTTTCATTATCGTTTCGCTGCAGCAGCAACCCGATCCCGATCAGCGTTATTCCCTTCCATCCAGTTACCGCGCCCAGTCCGGACTGGGGTCCTGTTTAAATATTCATCGAGTGGCCGTCCTGGCTGAGTCTTTTCCTGAACCCTGGCCCCCCTTCCCGCGCATGCAAACAAGTTTTGGGCCATACAAATTGGCCAGGAACAGGACTAAAATGGGAATGGGTTATTGGGTTCTCTGAATCCAGCGAAATACCATTCCCAACCCAACTCTAACCATCTCCCATCTCCCTTCTAGGATTGCTCTGCGCTCTACGTGACCTTGCCAATTGAACGGGTTTAAGTTCTGCCATTGATTTTCGTTTGCTTTGTTTCCCGTTGTATTTTGCACTGTGTTCCCTTGGCAAACAGCTCAATTTCATTTTGCCCTCGCTTAGTTTGCCATGAATAAACTAAAGTTACACTTGCCTTGGTGCAGGGAAAAGAAAATTTGATTTATTATAAATTTTACTATGGAAGTTTTATTTCTAACTGGAATAAGGTGTGAAGAAAAATGTTTAAGAACGCATTTTTATTGCTATAATTATTGGCACAACATGGTGGGAAATTGTCCATATTTTTTGATTAAAGAAAAACAGTGAAAATGTCAAAGAGAAACTGTCAAAATCAAATTATTAAATTTCTGGCTTAATTTTCTAATTAAAAACGAATCCTTTCCCCTTGATATTAACGAACTAAAGCTTATACACATTTTGCAGCATTTCATTTCTTTCTGTGCATAATTTTGGTAAGGAAAACCCTGACTCAGCACAACTGTACCTCTACCTTAACCATTTCGTAGCTCACCTAAGTGCTTCATAATATTTTAACACGCTTGTCTCTGGCGCTGGCGGTGGTCCTGGTCCTGGTCCTTATTCTCCCAGCTTCCAGCATCCCTTCACTGGCGTCCTTCCCAGGTGCTTAAGTTTTTTGAAACTTCTTGGCAACTTTTACGCTGTCTCATAGCTCCAGCTCGAGCTCAAACTCTCGGTTCCATTGTTTCGTTTTATTTTTCGTTTTTTACGCTTTGTCTTTGGTATTTTAATTAAAAAACTGTCGTTAGTTGCGTTGCAAGTTTAAATTAAACAGGCCAACAAATTCTCCGCGGAGCTGCCAATGGCCGCGAATGCCTCTCTAACTTGTGGCCGCTCCGGCGAAGCTGCGAAACCGCTTCTGAACTCTGAATATGAGTCCTGCGGAACTCACTCAGGGAGATGGTATTTTCGGTTAACCTGGCTTTTTTAAGAGACTCTAGAAGTCTTTAAACTAATTTATTATTATCTTGTTATTGGTTTTTTAAGGTGTTGGATTTTAATTAACATTTAACAGGTTGTAAATAAAGTGATCCTGGAATACTTTATTAATAAATAGTAGTTCCTTCACAAATTATTTCTTATATTCATAATCCTACCTTATTTGGGTTCCAAAAGCCTTTTTTTAGTTTTATTAAGCTTGGAAAATTCTTACATTAATGACGGAGAATATTCGGCTAAGGAAATCCTTGACCAAAAGTTCAAGTCGAAACTTTATCGACCTGCCTGGGGCATTGACTCAGTGCTAAGTATAGCATTTCAGCGAGTCCTGCGACTCCTGCACTTCCTTGATTAAGTCTCCTCGTCTCCATGTCTGACTTAATGGCCACTAATTATGGAAAGTATTGCTAATCACTGAGCCCCAATCGCTTTATTAATCGGATTATGCGCTGAACACACACAACACAACGCACAGGAGAAGTCGAAATACAGCCGCGTGCTTGATTAGCCATCAGAGGACTAATTTGCACATTGATGGCGTCTTTTATTGAGGCCTCGGCTGGCCAAGGCGAGCATGTTGATTGGCATAATTAGAGCCAAGTTAGTGCTGTGTGTACGTGGTGTGTGAGAGCAGTGTATGTGTGTCCTCTATAACTCTATTTCATTAGTTGTGCAGCCGGTGCCATCCCAGGTCCTGGAATCTGAAGTCTGCCAGCCGGGGATCTGCATTATTTTAGTTGGAACTCCGCTATGCCAGGCTGAGACCACAAGCGGAGCTTAACTAAGGACAAGAGGGATAATAACAAGGCTTAAGGGAAACACTGGCTATTAAAATACTCTAATAAAATATATTTCGAGTACAATTTGAGTTCGTTTGCTATATAATATATTATTATTCAGGTATTTAAAGAGTCAGGAAATGTATTATTTCTTTTTAAGCTTAAGAAACCTATTTTTTTTAGACTTAAAATATATTTGGTCACTTGTCTGTAATTTTACCATAAAAAATATATTATTTTAATTAAGAACACTAGCTACTGTGGACACCCAGGAGCAAGGACCCTCCTCTAGGGTATATAAACCAGGAGAGGAACCTAATGAAAACATGGTAATAAAAGATAAGCTCCTCCATGTGCCTGCTGCATGCGTGTTCTCTCTCCCTCTCTTAAACCAGAGCCAGACTCGACTCCATTGTACTAGCTTGCTATATCCTTTAGCCCAGAGATAAGGACTCCACGACGCATTTAAGTAAAGTGCCAGCGCAAATTGTATCGAGCTCTATCTCCATCTCTTCTACAGCTTCTCCGTCGCTTTTCCAGCTTCTCCAACTCTTCTCCATCTCACTGCATAAATGAGACACGCATATTAACTGAATTTCAGTTCGAAACTAAACTCATTAAAGGATGCTCCTGCTCCTGCTCCTCATGGGGGGAAATCCCCTTTGGGATTGGGTTCGGATGAATTGCGATGCCATGGGAGAGAGTTCGTTGTGTGTTGTACTACGCGATTTTAATCACACCTGCCGCTATAAATTTGCTACCGGGGATTTGCATGGCCAACAATTAAATGAATGGAAAACTTCGCTTCGGGCGGAGAAAGAGAGTGGAAGAGCTCTTGTTTTCTATTTCTGTTGCTGTAGCATTTTAGTTGCGCTAGGAAAATAGATACTTACATACGTTCAGGGTTTATACGAACAAAAAAGGGGTTTTCTATCTGCGAAAAACATTTAGTGCCATAAATTATTTTTATTTGAATAGTTCTATGAAAAACCCTGCTTTAAAGTTGATTTTTTGTTTAATTTTAGTTAGTTTTGTATTTATTTTTTTTAACTGCTTTAAGAATCAAGCATTTCACTTTACTTTTTATATTTATTTTCCCTGAAAATCGTTTGATTTTTGCCATGAAAGCTGCAGCGTGTAAACACAGCGTGTTAGCGAATGGGGAAAATGGAAACTTGCCTGCAGGAATTTGACTGATTAGCCAGTTTTTGGAATGGCGTTGCTGCAAATGGAGCACGTGACTGCCAAAGAGAGATAGAGAAGCAGGAGCTCAGCCAGAAGAGCAGGAATAGAGGGAGGAGCAAGGAGTCCCGAGTCCCGAGCCAAGCTTGGGGGAATCCCCGATGCTGATGTTGATGCTGATGCCACCGCCGCTGTGCATGGCAAGTGCACGTTTTGTAACGAATTGAAAACATTGTCGTCCCTGGTAATGCCACTGCCAGCATCCATCCATCCTCTCCTGCCTCCCCTCTCTGCTCTCCCTCCCCTGCACTTTACTCCACTCATTCAGTCAGTCATTCATTCATTCATTCATTTGCTGCAACATTGTTGTGAAGCAGCCAACAATGATGTCGTCTAATGAATGCGGCAACAGTTCTCGACAGCAGCCGAAATTCGAAATGACGTTTTATCGCTTTTAAGGGACCTCCAAACCAAATAGAAAAAAAAAACAAGAAAAAGGATCACAGAGGGAGCTCCCTTGACAGGCGCCCATCAAAAGCCTTAAACAAACATTGAGTGCATCAAATGGCATTTTCGATGACAATTTCTTTCAATTAAATTGACATTTCGCCATTTGCGCTTGAGCGGACAGTAAGGACTTGCCGATGCACTTGAAGAAAGGGTTTTTAAAATATTTGGAAAGGAAAGAGTCTTACTAATGGTTTCAATAATAAATTATTGTTGTTAAAATCAAGACTAAAATGGTTTTATAATGGTTTAGAAAAAAAATATTACTAAGGCTTTGAATAATATTCGATTTTAAACGCTAATAAAACGAAATTCAAATCTTAAAAGGTCTGAAATTTATTTACTTTAGTGAACAAGTAAAGCAAATTAAGTTGAAAGTCTAAAGTTTAGACTGTGAATTTTATTTTTTGTACAATATATAATACCTTTAACTATTAAAATTTAAGACATAGCGACGAAGGTCTTTAGGATAACTATTGATAATTATTATTTAGTAGCACGCTTATAAAAGCTAAGAACTAGTTTAAATTTATAAAAATACTAAAAAGGCACTAGCTGTTGTATATTTATGGTTAAAAATCCTTTTAAAACCCACCCAGCCCTTTCCCCATGTGTAACTGCACTTGGGTAATAAACCATCTTGGGTATTAAATACAAAAATGAATATCTAGCATGGCCCAAAGGGACTCTCCCTCTGTTGATTGCACTGCCATCGCTGTGAAGCCAATCCAATTCAAATTTCAGACTTGGCTAAGTAGCAGCGAAAAACTGAAGCGAAAAGTTCAAACAAATGTGCGGCGGGAGAGGGCTTCGTAATGGGTTGGGTCTGGTGTTTAAGAGGGAGGTAGTTGTTAAGCCCCCAAGCCAGGCATCAAGTTTTGTTGATTTTCGGTCCACCCTCCGCCTCCTGCTCCTCCTCCTACTTGGCGCAATCCTTTTAGCCCTCCGCCACTGCATTCCGCTTTTTGTTAATTTAGCATAAGTGACGAGTGAGTGACTCTTGGCAAATGCCTTTTGGCCAAGAGCGTGAAGATTGATTAGAGCGTGAAAATTGTTGGCATTTCGCGGGCGGCGCTCTCTTTTTATCACTCGGAAGAGGACCAACGCAGCTGAGCCAACAATTGATGACTGCCAATGGTACATAATTAATTAACATTTAATTCGGAGAGTGCACTGCATAATTAATAGACTCGCGAGCGAAAAAAAATTTTAAAATAAATACATGTATAAATATTTAATAATTATGCTTTATGCATGCGACAGTTGCAAATGAGTGGCTTATTCCCTTTATTTTTTATTTATTTTTCTTTCCCATTTAGCATTGCACTGATTGGAAAATGTTATGATTGAGTGACACAAAATATTCATGCATTATTCCAAATAAAATTAAAAAGTGACGGAGAAGGGTACATTTTGGTAAGAGCCGTGACTTTGTTAATATTTAATTGGTAGTAAATATCGATGAAATCGATGAAAGAGAGTATTTTAAATAAAATTTATTTAGCTGCTGCAAAGTTTACTATTTACTATTTTATTTAATTATTAAAAGAGGACAATAATAATATAGTAAAATATTTATGAAAATCTGTTCAAAATTAATTAGAGGTAAAACATAAACACAAATTGCATTCTCCAAGGAAATACGTATTTACCAAACTCTTATCTTTATTTAAGATTTAATTGTTTGCTTTTAAGAAAGCACTTTCCAATTAATACCCACAAGAAAATACCATGCACTCACCATAATAATAAATAATTTATTCCTCCTCTGATTCACCCCCCTGGAATTGAATTCATTAGTTTTCCATTGAAAAGTCGGTGGTTAGCCTGGTGGTGAGAGGCATCTATTTCGCTTTGCACTTAATGCTGGCTAATGGCCCAACAACCTGACAACCATGAGACATCACGAGCAGAGCCAGCAACAGCAACAACAACAGCAACAGGAAGGATGCAGGGAGCATTGGCAAAGAGGCATCAATCATACGCCACGTAAACCGCAAGCCGAAAGCCGCCAGTCGAAAGCCATTTTAAGCTGCATATTTATGGCTAAGCAGGGAGCGGTAGCTGCAGCTGGCGAGGATTCGGACTGGGAATGCAACGGAAAGCGAGAAACATGCAAAAACGTTGCAGCTGCGTGTGCGGAGGACGATAAGCGGGAGCTGGGAGAGCTGGGAGCTGCGCTGGCCGGGATTCCGTTTCCCAGGGGATTCACAACGAGATATGCATGTTAAGTTGCGACCGGCAAAGTTATGCCCCGATCCGGGCCGACTCCCTGTAGCCCGTAGCCTGTAACTGTAACTGCGGTTAAGTCAACAAATTAAAACTTTTTCCTCCTGCCATCCTACGACTAGGATGGGAAATGAGGAAGACACAGAGTCGACGGCCGGAACTTATGCACGAGTTATGCGCCAAGGAATAAAATACTATTTAATTAAACTTTTGCACGTGGCCACGTTTGTGTTTGCCTCGAAAATATAATCATTTTAATTCAATTTACACGCAGTAAATGTTGGAAGATAGAGAAAGAGATCCCGTAGCGACTGCGGAGAGTGTTTCATTTAAAACTAATTTGGACATGGCAGATTTCCGGGACCCTGGCCACGTGATTTTCGGGGCATAAATAACCTGTGTGTGTGTGTGTGTGTGTGTGTGCCAGTGCGTCTGTTTGCGGCGACGGCATGTTGCTCATTTGTACGAGAAAAAAGGGGTTTTCGGTTATATAAATTGCTTGTGAAATTGAATCTTTATGGTTCAGCTGGAATATTTTGGCAGATAGTCTATAAATTATGGCCACAAAGGGCATACACACTCGCACACACACACAAAAAGTTGTTTGGGATTTTTCTCCCTCTTTCTATATATTATTTTTCTGCCATTTTTCCCCCTTACCACCACTGCTGGCTGCCCTGGGAAATGGCTCGCATATGTTGGCACTGCTTTTGTCTGCTTTTTCTGCTGCTCCTGTTGTTGTTGTTGTAAATGATTATCTTGGATTGTCTGCCGGCTCATTGTGTTAAAGTGGCACATTTTGTGGCCTGGCAAATGGCTAGAACATTTCGAAATAGTTTCTAAATTAGTTTGCAAATGTTTAAAAGGGGTTGCTTTTGAGCGATGATTTAAATTTAGCCCCCGTCACATGTGGCGTATGCGTAATGTGTGTGTGGTTGGGTTAAACTTGCCTCGTTTGCCTTCAAGGACTGCTGTTCAAGGGTCCGCTCTTCAATTTATCCGCACCTATCGAAGCCTGTACTGTAGCTATTCACTTTAAGCATTTACAATTTGCACATTTTTCACGATGCGCACCCTGGCGTATACGCAATATGCTAATCAAGCTTTCATAGCATACTTTGCAGCTCATTTGCATAGTACTCACCAGCACCCACACACGCACGTAGGGGAGTGGCTTTAAAAACCATATATTTTTTACAAACCACCCGCTATATGTTAAATGTACGAATATATAACCAAGCATACTATATATGATTGATTGGTCCCGGCATCATCCATTTGCCAGGACAGCCTGCTGGTTTTGGGTTAATTCCCTGAGAGCTGAGAGACGAGACCGTGTCCGAGACCGACTTTCCATTTAGTTACTTGGTTACTTGGGCATCCTGCAATATTCATGACGCCCTCGAGTCGTAGTCGGAGTCGGAGTCAAATCGAGCCTTGGGCCTTTCGTTCCTTCGCTCGTTTACAGCTGTAAGTGTTGTAATAAGTGAAGTGTATTTATCCAACAACAAGCTGCAGAGCCCCGGTAACCGGTAGACGTCGTCCCTAAAAGCCTTCCCTGCCTCAGTTTCCCTCAGACCCCCCCCCCCCCTGGCTCACAGTGAAAACTTTACGAAACGTTGGTAAAATTGTTTGCGGCCATAAAATTGTGTGCAACCGAAGCTGCCAGGGTCCGAAAAAAGCCCCCAGGCTGAAGTTGTAATTGGGAATGAGCTCGCACAGACATCGGACTTGCCGTTGGGCATTTTGTTAGCTCTTTTCGGCCAGGAGAGCGTCCTGCAGCTACACTGTAAATATTGATATAAAATTGATTTGGTCCTAAGTATTGTGGAATCTTTAAACAACAATTGATGTTTATATGCTTAGGCAAAGACAGTTTATTTACTCATTTACATTTTTGGTTGGGAATATGTGCAAGTTGAAGATTTTAAGTGGAAAATATTTATGGTTATGGTTTTATGGTTGCAGTAGAGAAATACCGGGCTTAAGGAAGTATAAATTCTTGATTTGTAGTGACCGATAATTTCATAATTTTATGTTTTTTAGGTAATGTATAAATTGTATTGTTATGAAAGGAAATCCTTGTTTAATACTGATATAAAAAATAGTTTGTTTTATAATTAATTAAGGATTGTTTTCTCTTAAACTAAACTTTAGCAAATTTGTAAGCAATTTTACAATATTTCTTTGCACTGAAAATTTATTTACTTTTAAGTCTTTTATTTCCATTGCCTTGTTTTAAATTATTTGAACTTAAAAAGCAAAAGAGTTTGCTTTGTTTTCTTTAAAACAGAAACAAAACAAATAGACTGTAATATATATACCTACAAATATTTAAAAATTCTTTATATGTATTCTTAATGTTTAATTTCCCATTCTAAATAATTTTATTCCGAGTTTTTCAGTTTTTCCCAGTGATTTGAGCTCATCTCTGTGGGCTATCAACTTATTAAGTTTATGTAATTGTTGTTCCTCTCCCAGCATTTGATTTCGAATGGCTTATGGCAGCTTACGGGGGCGTTATCTTCCTATAACTTGTCCCCGGGCCGTCTCTCGCCTGTCAAGTTTTCAGTGTTTGTTTTTTTTTTTTAGTTTCAGTTTGTCTGCTTCCGCTTCCGGTACCAGTCTCAAGTTCAAAGTGAGTGCCAAGGGTGTGGGCTCTAATCAGTCTCAGCTGTGCAGTGCACTGTAAAATCAAGTGTCAATGTGTTGACTCCTTGTTATTTGTAATTCAGCCGAGCACAAATATAGAGATGAGAACGAACGAGTGATGAACGGCAGTCATTTCTGTATTCGTATTCCTATTTTGTATTCTCTATTTCTGAAAGGGAGAATGCCTCATGGAACTGCTAAGCAATTTGCCGGCATTCCTTTGGCTTTGTCGATGCGCCTTGTCGGCAGTTGATTAATGATGACAAAAGTGGGTAGCAGCTCCGTGTGGAAAGCAGAGCGGAACGAAGCTGGGCCTGGCCAGAAAGCTTAATCAACAGATGCGACAGATGAGGAGCGTCCCATGTCAACCCCAATACCGGGGGCGGCGGCGGCCTCACCTCGCCGCACCTCATCATCCGCGTTTGTCCTTGTTTCGTGGTGCTGGGCGTGCCGGCGCTCGGTTACTTTGATGTTGCCTCACGTAGCCACGCCCCGTGTCCGTGTGCCCTCTTCCCCCGAGGTCGGCATAAACATAAAATGTACCGAAGAACAAGCTTTAAAGTTGGTGGGGAGACACAGCATAACGTAACCCATTTCCCAGGATATGCGAGGGAATAGCTAATAAAAATTGTACCAGTTAACTTCAAATGGTCATTGTTTTC
The DNA here is from genome assembly GCA_018904565.1 of Drosophila tsacasi. Classification (NCBI taxonomy): domain Eukaryota; kingdom Metazoa; phylum Arthropoda; class Insecta; order Diptera; family Drosophilidae; genus Drosophila; species Drosophila tsacasi. The sequence goes on from JAEIHY010019752.1 coordinate 26,336, forward strand.
GATTCGAATCGATTACCCAAAAAAAAGGGCTGGCCATAAATCCTGCTGCCGGAAAACATGAATCATTTCAGGGAAGCAAAACCAAGGAGCTCCCTCTCCCTCTCTCCCTCTCTCTTCTGGCATAAATGTCACAAAATTTGATCGAAATGCCAATCAATTTGAGGATCTGCTCCGATGCTGCTGCTCCTGATGCTCCTGCTGGGCATTCCAAATATCTCTTTCACATTTCGCGTATTTAATTTCGTTTTATGGCATTTTATGGCATCAGCAGCGGCGGTGGGGAGGTGGCATAAGTCAAAAGCGGCCATAAAAAGCGACTTGCCGAGGCATGCGCTTATATTACGCATACGCCGTGTTGAACACGCAATAAAAATACCAATTGCAGTGTGTGTGCGAGCGGAGGCGTGTGGGGGCGTGGCCATTGCCATTGTTTCGTAATGTGGCTGCATGCAAAATTTATTGTTGATTTTATTTTCACCGTCGTCCTTTTTACACAACACATTTCCCGCTTCCTTTTTGTGCATTTTTATGGGCATAAATTTACAAGCAGCCACCGGGTTGGGTTCGGACTGGGCCGGGTGTTCTTTGGTGCTTGGCAACCTCGGAGGCAAAGGCGAAGGCGGAAAGGAGAAAGGCAACAACGCCCAGGTGCGTTATTGTGTCAGCCTTGACCGACAGTTAAGAGAGAGAGCGAAAGAGAGAGAGCGAGCTGGAAAATCTTTAGCAGGCATAAATTCAACTGAAAAGCCACCAGCTGGTAGCCCGGGACAGTTGCAAGTTGAAAAGTTAAATATACACAAGGCGTTTATAAGAAAGCACTGAGGGAAAAATCAAAAGAAGTCGGGAAAAGCTTAAAAATAATTTAATACAATTTTAATACAAAGAATTTATACAATTTTAATAAAAAAAAAATGTTTTTAAGATATAGAAAATATCTAAAAAGATCCAAACACCCTTTGAGTTACACACACCTACCTTGATTTAACAATTTATTCCATTCTCTTTACTCAGTTCACTTTCAAAATGATTCACTTACCTGTTTTCTCAGCTTTAAAATTGATTTTCTCCCCCGAAAACTTCAAGGCCTAATCAATTTTGTATATCCTTCTGGTTTTGTTCTTCATTTTCCTATTTTCTGTCAGTGCTCTTGTTTGATTACATGTATTTGCGCCTGGCTAATCCGACGAGTAAGGACCTCAAGATGCTTGTCTTTTGGCAGCAACTCCGACTCCGAAGCGACTCCGTTCTGGGATTGGGTTTGCGTGCAGGACATCCATTAGACTAGGAGGACAGCGGCAAACGAGGACAACGTGGAAGAGCGGGGAGTGGGGAGCGGGGAGCGGGGAGCGGGAGCCGGTTTCGCGATTCCCCGGGCACGTGGCAGCTTATATGTACTCACATATCCTTGTTGTGCCTGCCCCTTGGAAACGAGCGTGAAAGTATTTTCAGCATTTTTTGGCGTAGCGCTGAAACGGCCAATTAATATTCCCCTGCCTCAGAGTCGTCTTTTTTGCACCCTTACCCGGTTTTTCCCCTCTTCCTTGGTTTTCTCGCCTTACCCGGCTTTTCCTCTTACCTTTTTTTTGGGGTGCCACCTTGCCGTTTTGAGGCCTATTGATTTTTTGTTACCTTTGCAAACTTGTTGAGGCCTGAGCGGCGGGCACACGCCCAACAATTAAGCCATTTTGTTCATGAACTCCACTTGGTGGGGGTTTTCCCTTTAAAGGGTGGGCTGGAAAACTGACTGGAGGGTGGGGGGTGGGGATGGTGTAGTGACTGTGGAAATGCGGCTTTGTGTGTTGTCCAACTGCAATTGATATCGCCCCATTGCATTCGCTTTCGTGTAATTGCAATGCATAATTCGGATGGGTTCAGCGGTTCGGCGTCAGGTGAAGCGTTATAATGCGCTTATGTCCTGCGTCCTGCCTCCTGTGTCATGTCGGGGCAATCTCTCTTGGAGGCAGCCAACTAATATAATTAGGCAGATAACGCGTCCAGCCAAATCAAATGCAGTTAGTCGACGTCACTAGGCCACGTGCTTTGTCCCTTGACTAAATGAAAAGATAAACGGCTGAGTGATGACTTGTGTTTGCATTTCATGGGTTAAGTTGGAGTAAAGCTACTGTTGCAATTTAAGTGATATTAAATTGTGATTGTATAAACATAAGTTAACTCTCTAAATTAAAAAATAAACTTAAAAGGCATTAGAATGGGATTTTTTTGGGTGTTCTTCTTCTATTATCTAGAATTTTATATTTTTAAATAATTTATGGTTATTATAAAGAACATCCAGAGTATTTTAGTTTTAGTCCGAGAATTTAGCCGAGTCTTTTATATCCTTGCTAGGTTTTAATAATATTGGTAATATATTTTATTCCTTTTTGCCGACTCAATAATTTCATATGTTTACCCAATTAAATTTCCCATTAAATAAGTTAATGTAAATACTCCCAACAGAGATTTATTTACATTTTAAATAGTGTTTTATCCACTGTTTAAATTTAATTAAAACTAATTAAACTAATTGCTTTTATAAATGCCAAGATTCCCAGCTAGTTATTTAGTATTCTTGGCCACTTGTTGAATGGCTCTTGGTCCTTTGGTAGTTACCAGACTGGGTGAGAGCCAGGAAAGGACACACACACACACACACACACACACACTGGGACTGCGACTGCTGTCACAAAGTGTTCGCACAATTATTTTAAATGACTCGACACAAAAATTAAAAATGCAATAATTGCATAATGAAGGCGTGTGCCAAGAGGGTCGAAAGGAGTTGGGCAAGTGGCCAAAACGGATGAGGCATGCTTTGCCGAAGCTCTGTGTGCATAATTCTGGGCAGGTCCTCTGTGGCTATAGCAAGGAAGTGTGCAAAGGACCAAATAACGACACAAAAAGAGGTCTCCGAGAGGCGGTTTGGCGATGGTGTGAACAAAGAAAGCAAATCCAAAGCGGCTTAAATGTGTGCTAAGTGCCGTTGAGCTTATAATGAAACACGACGCAGACACACACACACACACACTCACTGGCCATTTACACCTGAGCCCACGTATACACACTGGGAGGCACTGAAAACAAAAATGTATTTATAATTGAAAATATAATTTCATCCTGCTGAGGCAGGTGTATATTTGTTCCTAATATTTGACCTTTTCATCTCTCTATATTTCCTGTATTACCCTTACCCTTCTGTTACAAAAATCCCTATTTAACCACTGATTTCTCCCAGTGCTTTATACATACAAACAGAAAGTTAAAGACACGATTGGTGGGGGTCACGCAGTGAAGCAAAGTTCCCCACAGCAGCCAACCCCCTTCGCCGCACTTCCGGTGTTTGTCCAGGTAAAGCTGTGGGGCCAAAACGCAAAAACCACAAATACCGCCAACACATACAGGCCCCGGTCACAGACACAACACCCACAAAACCCACACTGGAGGCAGACAACAGCCCACAGAAAACACACAGCACAAAGCACTGAACTAGGCACAGGCTCAACCGCAGAGAGAGACTCGTTTGTTATTCTGTTTTTTATGATTTATTTGCCAAACAAAATTTCCGTTGTCATCTCCTTGATTGATGGCCCCAAGGTCCCGGGTCCCGGGATGCTGTCAGTCTTCCTATTCATTTGAGTGTGTTATTAAACTCATGCTTAATTAACGCAATTATCCTGGCCATTTGTTTTGCCAGCCAAAGTCCGCCAAATGTTTGTTCGATGGGGCAAACTCTGGACTGGGAGTCCTTCGAGGCACATCCCTCAATTACATGTCACATCAAAGTGATTTTCAACGCGTAAAGAACGGGAGTCTTCCCAGAGTGCACTGAAATGTTGGTTAAGTTTCCAGGAAAATGTAGATAAAGTATATATATATATATTAGATAATAAATGTCGGAAAATAGCTCGCAATGCTCTGGACAAGGTAATATGATTAATTTACAGGGACTTTTAAATATTTGTTTTATAATAAGGCTGCTTTTTGCTTTTGACTTAAGCTCTGCCTGTTCTGGGAAAATCATTCTCAGAACTTTGTGCTTTGTTTTTCCCTTAGTGTACATTTTCCCCATCAGTCAGCCCCATTTCCCCCGAAGGCTGTCAATGTCGCCCGATGTTGATCACAAAAATTGAATTGTATATACAATTGAATTCTGTTTTGAAAAATGGCTGCAGAGGCAGCCGGGCAGCAGCCATTGCATAATTCCAGCTCAGACAGACACAACTTCCGCTTGGAGAGAGAGTTAGAGAGATTGAGGGGTTTGGGGGAGTTGGAAAATTCCCAAGGGGTAGAATGGACTTTTCCAGCCACAAAAAAGGGGGGAAATTCCTTCCTGCAAGTTGCAGCTTGAGTTATGACACTCCCGTAAGGTCACGCCGGCAGTGGCAGCAGCTGTCGCTGATGGCTGGCAAAGTGAACTTGGACAGTTCCCATGCATGGCAAATGACAGTCGTCGAGGTGTTCGAGGATTCGCCTCGCCGAGGACTCAAGTGCAATGATGCGGCAATAACAGTTGGCCAAGAATGTGCCAGGCATTCGTCGTCGTCGTCGTCGTCGTTACAGCATCCTGGCTGACATACTTGAGGGCAGCCAAGAGGGTGGCAATTGATTGTAAATACGAAAATGATTACACATGAAATTGGGTTACGGAATGAGGAAGTTTCCGCGCAAGGAGGAATCGAAGGATATTTCTTCTCCTAAGGCAATTGACATTCTAGCGTTGTGGGTTAAATTAAACTAACGAAAATTCTGCGGTTTGATTTGGGATTCAAGCCATTGATTAGCAGTGGGCTTAAATTATGGGAAATAGTCTAAAAGCTGAGAGATGGGATTATTTCGTTTTAATATTCAATAAACAGATACTTGTTAATAAAATAAATACAAAGATAATCACAGGATCTACCCATACTTATAGATAAACTAAATATAAATCCATCCATATGTTCAGTAATAAAATAAAAACAAAAACATTTTATTATGTGCTAAAAATATTATTTAAAGTCTCCTTTTAAAAATTTATACTTGTATATAAATGTATTATTAATTCTTTTCTACAGCCTAATCATTTCTAACTTTATTTTTAACTCATAAAATTACTAATAAAAAGCACCGTGTCTAATTCTTGGACTCACCAACCCGTCTTCAACAGTTTCAAGGGTTCAAAATCTTTAAAATACTTGCAAATTTGCTGAGTCCTCTTGGACCGTCTAAATATTTAGACAATCAAACAAGATTTGCGGCAAAGTGAAGCTATTTATTTTGTGGCTAAGATGCCGGCCTGTTGGCCTGCCTCTTGCTCTGCATCTGACTCTGAATCCCAATCGATCCGACATGGACACACACTCAGACTTGGGCTCCTTTTGCGGTGTTTGGCAAATGTTGAAGCCCAATGGGAATTTCGTTTACGTTCCGGTTGCATTCCGATTTTGTGGTTGCTGCAGGGGGGGTGGAGCGAATATTGGGGCCCGAAATGGCCTCCAAAGCAAAGTCAAAGGTTGGAATGGCAAAAGCCAAGGAGGGGATTTTTCATTAAGCGCGCAAATGAGGTCAAAGGGTGAACGCCACTCCGAATGTTGCACGGGATGTTCGATTAATTAGAAATTTGGCTGTCTGCTTTGTGGGCTTCCTGAATAATTAAGGCTTTAAAAGTGAAGTTTAATTTTAGGGGATTTAAAAGGATTTATTATCTAGATGAGGTGTTTTATTTGACATTTTTCCAGCAAGCAAAAAAAAAAAAACGGTGTAAAGTGTATACCCCTTTGAATATCAGTTATTTTAGCTTTTCCTGTTTGCCTGGGGATCCTTTAAAAACATTTAATTGAAACGCGTTACGAGACCACCCATCGAACAAGGCGACAACGATACACTGTTAATTATAAATTCCCCTGCATAATATTTGTCCAGCGTGTGAGTGTGTGCGTTTTTATTGCACAGCATCGGCAATTAACAGACAAATATAGCAACAAACAAGTAAGAAAGGTACAGTCGTTCGTGAACGACTGTTATATACCATGTACCAAA
>JAEIHY010019757.1:0-16510 GCA_018904565.1 Drosophila tsacasi
ATTCCCAACGGCCAGGTGCTCATCATGGGTCTGAGCGTCACGGCCCTGATGTACATGTACCGTTCCGGACTGCACAAGACAGTGGTCAAGGACGCCACCTTCAAGGGTCTGGGCGTGATAATAGGAAAGGAGGAGGAAGGACCGCTGAAGTCGCCGGTGGTGACCACATCACAGAGCTCTCGGCAGCGGCCTCTTAACTTCCGCAGCATTACCGCGTACCTGGACATCTACGACCGCCTGCTGACCACCAAGCATCCCAGTTGTCCCCACAAGAGAGGCTGTGCTCCTTATGCCCTCCTCGGCGGACTGAAGCCATTCCTGGGTGGCGTTAGCCTCCAGGTGGGCCTGAAGCTGCTGCTTAACATTCCCAAGATAATCCAGCTCAAGATGCAGTGGCGCAAACAGATCTTCAACAAGGGATCCCTGCAGTTGGGTCTGGCTCTAGGCATTTTCTCGCTGCTCTTTAAGGTGGGTAAATCAAATCTAATTCCATCAGGGTTAATACAATATATATTCTTATCGTTGGCTTATATAAATATTGCAGACAACTTCCTGTGGTCTGCGTCATAGCTGTGGATACGACACTGCTCTCTTCGCCATTCCAGCTGGCCTGCTCGGCTCGATTGGCCTGCTGAAGTTCCCCAACACCACGGTGGCCTGCTATCTGATGTGGAAGTCCCTGCAGCTCCTGTACAACTGGGGCGCGGCCGAGGGCAGGCTGCCCGAGGTGCCACACTTCGCCATGTTGATGTACGGATTCTTCACGGCCGTGCTCTTCCACTCGGCCATCCTGGAGGCGCGCTCGCTGCGGCCCAGCTACTACAAGTTCCTGCAGAACATCTCCGGCAACCGGATCAGTCGCTTCAACGTGAAGTCCTTCGAGGGGTATGGGTTAAAGAGCCAGGAGCAAATCAACTACGTGATTAAGAAGCTGGGCATCGACATGACCTCACCCTATCCCATTTGCGCCCTGACCGTCTAGAGTGTTTCCCTCCGCTTTCTGTAATATGCGAGCCAAAAACAAATAATAAAATGTGTAACAAAAAGATGCAGCAAAACTTTAAATTAAATGCCCGACGCAGAATGGCTATTAAGGACTTTTATGCGAGGAGCCGCAGAGTGGGGGCCGGCATCAATCACGGAGTCAACAAGCCGCTGGCACCCCTTGACTACCCCTCAGAACCCAAACCCAATCTCAACCCCAGAGCCGCAGCCTCACCGCTGTGACAACTCTAGACGGCGGCTCCGCGCTGCTCAATTATTTACATTTATATGTCATATAAATTTATTGCCCACCATAACTCAGCCGGGCCGAGACGAGCCGGGCTGAGCTGAGCTGAGAAGAGCTGCTGGGCTGAGCTGAGACCAAGGGGAGATACCCGAAATGCAGCTACAAATTCACTAAAAATAAAAATAATAATAAAGCACGAGACCAAATGAATAAAATGGGATCATTCGTTTGTTTGGGGCATTCGAAAATGTAAATACTCTTAAAAAATAAGAAGTATAAGAATGCAGGCCAACCTACTTGGTTTTAGGGTTGAAGTGTTGTACTTAAAAGCTGAAAGGTTTAATACAGATCAGAAAATATATAACTTTAAATATATTACATTTTTCATTTAAAGTTATTTGATTGTAGTTAACAAAAGTTCAAACATGCTTCATTTATTTCACAAATGCTTGGGTTAAAGTTCATAATAAATGGAGAAAATTTATGTAGAATTAAGGTGTTACTCTTGTCATAATTAAATAACTCCTAAGCAACCTAAGATAAAATAATTTTTCAGTATTGAGACCCGAACCGTTATCATTTTAATACATGCTTTATGCATAAATAAATTTATAGCAGTCTTACTGCACTTGAAGTATCATCCTAAGCGCTGCACATCTCTTTCGAAAGGGTACATCCCTCTGCAAGGGTATAATAAGCTCAGTTTCAGTGCTCCTGTGCTCCAGTGCTCCTTGGTCCTCCTCGCCTAATGATCATCTCGGACAGGAGGAGGACAGAAAGGAGAGCTCTTTAACTCGCAGCGGAACCGAAACACAGAGGCCGAGGCTTAACAAATGAATTATAGGCTCGGGTAAATTTAATGTGGCACTTAGTTATAGACGGGGAGGGGAGAGGCGGCAGGAGGCATGGACTTTATTTTTATGCGAATCATAATAAGGCAAGCCAGCTAAGCGACTTCCTTCCGCTTCGCAGCCTGACCCGTGGCTGTTTGTCTTTGGTGATTTTCGTTTTTAAATTGAGTTGAAAATAATGAAAATGCAAATTTCCTCGGCCAGCTGCTGTTGGCCACGCCACGTTACTTGGCCCAGGGCCCTGCAAGTGCAGGCGGCGGTACGAGTATTTATGAAATTTATATGCATGTCGGTTGGTCCGAGTCCGAGGAGGAGCTGTCTTCGAGCCGAGTCAACAGCATGGAAAATACAAATGAAGCCAGTGACAAATCTCATTAATCACGGTGCCGGGGAGGATTAGGGGGCGTGGCGCAGCACTGGCTGAATGGGTGCAGCTGTTGGCGCCTCGAAATCTGGGATTATCAGCTTAGCAGTTGCAGTTGCTTCCGCCGCTCGCGCCGCAGCTACTTGTTGTTACTCCTCGAGGGAGCCCCGGGCCGCCTTCTGCAGGAAGTGCATATAAATTGAATATTATAAATTTTCTTATTTTGCAACTGCTGCTCTCACTTAGCTGCTGCCAAGTTGTAACTTCATTTAAGTCAATCGCTCTTCTCTGTGCCACACAAATTGTAAACAAGGGAATTATGCAAATGAATAAATTCCCGCCCCAAGGCGCTGTAATGAAATATTATCGAGGCCCCAGGCTCCCCCGAGCAAATCGAACAGAAAATGAACTTTCAAGTGTCAGAAATGGAAAAAAGAAAAGGGCAAAGAAGGCAAAGCAAAACCAGTGCGAAAAAAGTGAGCAATAGCAGCTCTTCGCATCTTTGCCAAGACTTTCGTGTTGCCATAAATTTCATTTGATATTTCTATGAACTGACAAGGGATGTCAACGCAAGATAAGCAGCACAAAGCTGTCCGACTGCCGGCCCCATAGAAATGACACTTTTAGTCCGTTCTCAGGATGCATTTTTAATTAAAATTTGCACTTGTGTCGGGCGAAGATTGAATGGGAAATTCTAAAATGTTGAAACCTAAAAATGCATAGCAAATAAATATACCTTGGGCTTGGAATACATTATCACTTTTGAAAAGGAGTCCAAATATATTTAGATATATTCCAAGTAATTTAGTCTTCATGATATTGCATGTTTACCTAAATATGTATATTTATTTATATATGACAATTAAATATATATATTTCATACCATTTATTATTTTCTTAAAAGTACATTTCATAAAAGTGCACAAACTTGTCCACAGACTGTGTTCTTCGAGCAATCTAAGATTGCATTAAATATAATATATTATCTTGCTTTTGGGTTATTATTGGGTTCAACGACAATTTCGTCAATTTGTTTTGGTCTGACAATATACAAAAATCAGGTTTTATCTTTGAGCAGTGAATTTACTTGAGTAGTTTATTAACAACAACAAAATGTAAAGCATGATTAGGTCAAGTTGTATAAAGATTTATAAACATTAAACAAAAAAAATAATAAATTTTACCCGGTATCCAGGTTTCTTGGTTTTCAGTTATAACCAGATAATACTAATCTGCACAATAAGCTGAAAATAAATAAAAAAAAACACCCTGAAATGTTTAGCAAAGGAAACTCTTAGGTATCAAGATATGTACAATATATATTTTTTTATTTTTGATTGGATTCATAAGTATTTCTTATAACATTTAGTAAGTCTCATAGTTCGGTATGATTTGAATATCCTTACTTAACAACATATCTTTGCGTTTTTCAGTAAATAATTCCTTAAGTTAACAGTCCTATAAAGCGAGTAGTGACCGGCCAAAAATGTACTGATAAGGAACCCTCAGAAGGCGAACATTCGAATACTGATGGCCCCCAAGGTGCACTCGGCCTCAATGGGTCGCTCCTCCTCCTCCAGCTCCCGGCGCCGCACCAGCTGCAGGGGCACACCCACGCGCAGGAACTCCAGGCCGGCGTTGATGAGGCTCAGCTGCAGCCAGATCAGGGACAGGCAAAGGCAGCTCCAGCTGCCGAAGGGAGACGTCATGCCGGCGACAAGGTTGTGGACATTATGGGATCGATGAGATCAGGCACGAGCCAGACCCCGCGCAACCTCGTCGAAAACGTGTCGTTGCCGGGCAGATGATAAGGAAATTCCCATCGTCCGATAAGCTCACTTCTGGTGGGCATTTGTGTCTCAACATTTGGGGGTTCGACGTGATTCCACTCAAACTGCTCCATCGAACTTCTGCCGCTGCGCATTCCACGTTCCGTTCGTTTCGCTAGGGCCTTCGGCTTCAGCTCGGCTTCGGCTGGGGCTCGTATTTGGTCGGCTGTGTTCGCAACAGGATGCGCATTGTGCGGGACGACGACTCATGAGAGCACGTCCCATCGTGCTCAGCGCTGTTCCAAGTTCGAACGTTCCGTGGCGCTGCTAACTGGGTTAGTGGTACAAGTTCAGTTTGACGCATTCGCCCATTCCGCGTTCCAGTGCCGCTCGTTCCGCCGCCATCCCTCACTCGGCAAGGATATGTGCATCCCGGTGGCAGGATGGCTCTGGACCCGACTCAAAGGGGCCTCAAAGCGAGGCGACTTCATCAGCTAGGCAAGCACCCCCTTAGCCGTCTCTATCTTCGCGGTTGCCTTCTTCCCGGAGCATCCTTAATTGAAACTACATCGTTTACCTACTTGTAAGCCATCCTATCAGCATCTGCATCTGCTCCAGCGGGTCTTTGTCGCTATCTCTCTGTCTTTTGTTTGTTCTGGCCCAGCATATAGCCGGTGATCCAGGCAGTCAGCCTCCAGCCTCCCAGCCAGCCAGCCACCTCTTATCCTTCTCTTTTGCCGGCGAATGCATCATTTGACAGGGGGCACTCCCATCGCTTATTGGCAGAAGGCTTCCTGGGATCCATCTCGGGTGACGCCTTTGTTCTGTTCACCGCCCCTTCGTGGCCAAAAACGGCTCTTTTGTTATGCCAGCCGCTCGACGACGACAATTGCACTTGCTGATTGCCCTCATTTCAGACTTGAAATAATATTAAAAACTTTTACTCCGTCTCGCCTGCCGTCTGTCTGCCTCAGTATCCTCTCTCAGTCTCTTCTCCAGTCCCCCGGCTTGCCCCGTTCTTTTGTCTTTGTCTTCACCCATTCTTGCTGCATGCCGCCTGCTGCTGCTGCTGGTGCCTCCTGGCTGCTTTCTGCAATTGCAACATGGCTGTTGCATGTTGAGTCGAGTCGAGTCGAGGCCCCCATCTTTCGACCAAGGTTTGATTCCCGTGCTTGTTCCAGTTCTTGTTCTTGTTATTTACCACATAAATCAGATGCCGGCAGGGACGAGAAAAGACATTTCTATATCTATCTACTTAAGGTTTTCACTGCTCGACTAGGAGCAATTCCTCTCTAGGGCACTGGGAAAAAATTTGTATTAATGGAGAACAGAGCTTTAAGTCCTGTCTCCTCTAAAAGTTGGTTTATTCAGAATTCTCGAATCGTGCTAGGTCAGAAGTAAATTATCAAAATAAGTTTAAACTGTATGTTATTGAAAAAAAACATCTAAGTTGGCCGCATATTACATCTAAAGGCAATAACGTAGTATTTTTCGAGAAGAAATTAGCTAGGATATTAAACAAACTATTATAATTATAATGCTGTATATTTTATGTATAAAACACAAAGACTAAGCATACATTTAAATATGGATTAGAATGTGCCAAAATTAAAATCATTTCCAATAAATGAATAATTTAATCTCAGTCAAAACAAAACCAAAATGTAATCAACAAATATAATTTAGCATCGCTGGCAACTAATTTTAGATCATTTCATTTGTAATATATAAATTATTCACAAGACCAACACAAATGGGATTGTTTACTTAATAAAAGCAAACCAATCATAGTTTAAACCATTTTGGTGGGAAAACACATTTAGAGTGTTAACGTGAGAATGAAATCGAAAGATAAATAGATTAAATAACCATTAAAAACTTGTAAAATGCTAATTATTCGGGAAAATAAAATATCTCTTATTTTGATTATTGATTTGATTTTGATAATGCGTATCTCATAGCGATAACATCGGATTATCTTTGTACGCCATTTCGAGTGATTCTTCTAAAATAAATTGAGCAAATTTAAAGGGGATAAACTAAAGCAACTTTTTCTATAATTTCTAGAGCCTTGTTCCTCAGTGCACAGTTTGTTCTCCTTCCTTCTCAGCTGGCGCTGCTTATCTCCTGTTCTCGACTTTGTCCTGGTCTCAGTGTGGCCGAGTGCTTTTCGGATTGTTAGTTGCTATTTTTACGATTGCCCATTGTCTGGCCAGCTTTCGTCCTTGCCGCCCCTTGATCCCCTCCATATCTGTGTTCCTCTCTGCTGCTTTTCGGGAAGCGATAGGACACGTATCCGCTTTTGGCGATTCCTTAGCAATTGCAGTTGTTGTAACACTATGTGTAATGGCCGTGCGTGTGTGCGCGCGGGAGTATCTGTGTGAGCTGGCTTCTTTTTGCCGGGTAATTGATGATTTACAACTTATTTACGCTCCGATTGTGCAATAATTGAAAATTGCTCTAAATTCATTTTGGGCATTCCTTGCTACATATCTTTGCTGTTTTGCCATTGGCCACGGAAATGCCAAAGCCAATTGGCTTTCAAAATAAATAGGGCATAGTTGTGGTCTTTATAAAAATAATATATTATTTAAGAAGGTATTTAATTGGTAAATTCTAGCAATATTAACATTATCAAAAGAAAATTTCTTGAACGGGGAAAAAGGTAAATGGATTTTATCAGTTAAAGTTTGCTTAGATTACAATTCTAAGCAGATATTTAATTATTTTCCACTCAAAAAAAAGTCAACATTCATTGAAGCATGACCCTTGAAAGAGTATAATTAATCTACTTGCAGCATATCAAGCTTCCTAAAACACATGGCTCCTGCGACTGGCCCGATATGCAGAGTGGAAAATGGAAAACGGGAGTGGCTGTGCCTGGCCAGCGAGCGGATTAGGCCAGTGCAGCACAAAGGAAACTGCAGCTGCAGCTGCGGTAAAAACATCCAAGTCTGCGAAGTCTGGCAAGCGGACAAAAGCGAAATGTTGATCCAGGCCCGAAGGACGAGAGGTCCAGAAGCTGGTGAGGTGGCGCACACATCTTGGCAACGGGCCACACAAAAGTGAAATAGATGCTGCCCGTACCGTGCACGGCTCGGTCTTTAAATTCAATTCGAAGCAAATGATGCAGCTGAAGCTCAAGCAAATTTCCAGGGCTGCCGCTTCAACAGCTTTCGACTTGACTGCGGCTGCCATCCAACGTGGCTATAATTTGCGGCAACATATGTATGGCCGAGTTTGTGGCAGCTGGCAACCGGCAGACCGGCAACTTGCCACTGGTAACTGGCAACCGGCAACTTGCAACCGGCAACTGGCAACTGCCACTCCGCACGCCCAATTGGCTGCAAAGTGGTCGCCCGCACAAAAAATCGTAAATTAATTGCAGCCTCAAAAGTTTCTTTGTTGCACTTACGGCCGCACCTCGGACAGGGCCTCCAATTATGTCATTAGACAAGGTCCAGATGGGCAGCCGTAAATTGCCGCCGGGGCGACCATAAACAACAGTCAGGTACGACAAATGCCGGCCCGACATGAAAATGTTGACTAATTTTTCCTTCAAGCTCAACTGCACCCCGGCCATGCGGCGTATACGCAACGCTGACAAACTTCGCTGCAATTCGTCGCCAATGGAAGACCCATAAATCCACCCAACCGCCCGTCGAGAGCTTTTGGGCAGACCTCTTTCATGCTGGCTCCACTAGTTTCACCCTGTCCGGACCCATGCCGATCCGTATTTGGATCAATTAATCCGCCCGATACGGATGAGCCAGGCAAAATTAAATAACTACTGCAGTGCGCTCCTAATCTCGGCCAGATAGTAGCAGGCCGGCTTATTAATGGACGAAATTTAAAGCGTTCCGAGCCAGACATTATGAAATTAAAATAGTGGGCTTTTTGGCAAAAAAGTATTTGGTTTAATTTGAATGCCAACATCTATATACACTTTTTTTATAACATTTTATGGCCGCAATAAAAATTTCAACGAACTTTTCGCTAAAATTCCCCTGAATGTTCAAATTGCGCAGCTTGAATAAAGCATGAAAATTGGTTTAGCAGAGCGAAATGGAAAATGTGCGAAATGTCAACTGGTTATTGGAGGTATGCAAATATTTTCTTTAAATTTGAAAGCTTTAAAGTAAGTAAAGAGAAGCTGTGGGGGGTTAATGATATTTTCAATGTAGTATTTATTGAGATTAACAACATAAATGTTGTAACTCTTATTATTATTAATTAATCCTTTAACTCATTCATTATAGGTAAAGCTTATTATTAAAAATAGAACGAACTTCTCAAACACAATAGACATAAATACACTTTAATGCTTTCTAACTTCTGTTTTTTGTTGTAAAAACTTTGAAGACTATTATTAAGCAGTCTGGACAATGGGCACACAAGTTCCCTGAACGCAACTTATCAAAAATTGTATGTTTTGCGGGAAACACTCGCATTCATAATTTAATTCGAAGTGCAAAACTTTCCACTCTCTTTAAGCCCGAAATGAACTAAACTTTTGCGAGGAAGAGAGTCATTGAGGAATATTTTTTAATGCCCGCTCCTTGCCGGGCCATTCCTGTGTCGCCATGGGGCAAAAGCACACTTCGGGCCAGGACACTGCTTGTGCGGTCAAAAATAATGCTCGCGGCTCATGCGGCGTGGAGCGAAATGGCTGTGGTGAAAACGGCGGTACTAACAGATGCATTAGCTGCAGACCAGGCCGGCATCGCCATGGAAATGGGAATGGAGAATGGGGAGTGGGGACCCTGCACATGGCTATTAGATTAGGATGCGGCCATTGAGCAAGCAGCTGTCGCCATCGACCGATGGCAACTTTTGCGCCTTGGCCCGGCTAAAACTCCACGCACGATTGATCCGCTGGACCCAGTTACGCATCCCTATGCCACTCCCAGGACTACTCATGATATGTGAGGCTCATGCCCCCAATCACTCGTACCACCCCCCCTTCCCCCCTCACCCCATCCTACTTGGTATTTCCGCTCTGGTGATTATAGTTGCGCTCCATTTTGAATGCAATAAAGTCGCGGACCAAAATTAACCCAGTTTCTGGCTGACTTCTCATGGACATCGACAGCTGCAGCTGGCATTTGCATCAATCTGTTCGCGCTGTCCTTTCAGTTGAGTTCATTTAGCAGCAGCGGTACCTCGTGGCGTATACACGATATTCATACTCAATCCTAATGCGGGGTGGCACTTGGGTTGGCAATCAAAAGTAACAATTGGTGCCACAACAAGTGAAACGGAATCGTTTGCCCTGCTGGACGTAATTAAATGTTGCACTTCCGTTGATGCCGGAAGCGGAGGCGACGATTTACGGCTTAAACAACGGCTAAGTGCAGCAATCGTTGTCTCTCGTTCGGCCAGCAACAGGAACTGCTGAACGGATCTAAAAACGAGGGAAAAAAGTATATAACAAACCGGTTGAAAACACTGCAAATTAAAATTGTCGCACACTTGGCCAAACATTTGCCCAGCTCTTATCAATGGCTCGAGTCGCAGTCCCACTCGCAGTCGCAGCCATCGCAATTTGTAACTAACGAGTTCGAGACGACTCCACAGCCACTTGATGAAGTATCCTGGCGCTTACAGTCCAGCCTCTGAAGCAGGAAACTCGGTAATCTAGTTAAGTTATAAAGTTTCATCAAATACTCTATATTCAGAAAAATTAATCAAAAAACTCAATTGCAGGCAACCAAATTTATATTTGTGATATTATAGTTGAATGTAAGGGAGTAAGTATCTGTTATTAATGTAAATAAAATGTATTTTATACTGAAATTGTTCTTTATGCGTTTGAATGCTTGCACACATCTGAGTGCGCTATGAAAATATGAAATACGTTTATTTATGCACAGAGAATAATCAAATTTGCCGAATTCAAATTAGCTATTCCGAGAACACACTGGCGATTCTTGTGTCAGAAACAAATTATAAATGTAATTAAGCTCATTGTTTGCAAACTGTTTTTGCCAAATGGCAAATGTTCAATCAAATTATCCATAATGCCAATTGTTGTTCGACCTGAGCAGGCTTGACTATGCGACTCGGCCCCGCCATCACCTCAATTTCCCAGCACTTAAAACGGAAACGGAAGTGGAGCGGCCAGTGAGTGAGCCGGCAAGCGAGCGAGCACTCATTGTCAAGCTCAGGCGAAAACTCGGACACGGCCGTGCTCCGTTCTGGCATTCGCCATTCGCCATTTTCCATTCCATTTTCCACTTGTGCTGTTTTGGTTTCTGGCTTCTCCCTGTTCCCTTTTGTACTCATTCAGCTTTTTTTAAGCCATCGCCTAAATACTTGGGCTAGAGCGTGTTAAAGTACATTTGATTTGATTTGATTTGTTGTCGACGTCATGGCTATCGTTAATGGACATTCGGCCAGACCGATGCGACACTAATCGCTCACTTACCCCCAATCCCCTGACTGCCCCCGGGCCACTCATGTATCTGTCTGTCAACACAGAGAAGGGGTTGCCAGGGAGAAGCGGCGAGCGAGAGGGAGGACAGCAATTCGAGTGCCATGGAATTTTTAATGCAATTTGTCTGATTTGTTGTTGACGTTGCTGTTGGCTTGTCGTGATTTGTTGCTGATTTTGTCAGTCATTTAGTCATTACATCGTTTTTCTACACACAGGCCAAGGGGGCTGGCCACGGGACGAACGGTGGCCATCACTAATTGTCATTCAAAATTAAGTGGATTTCGCGTTTTAATTGAAATCGTTTGCCAAAATGAGGGAGTCGGTTCGTCTCGGTTGTCTGGCCTGCCTTTAAAGCTAAATTAGGCTAATTCAAGTGCAGTCTGTCCTCTCCCTGGGTCGGTTTCAGCCAGATTCAATGCATTAAAGCCACCGGCAACAATGGAGCTCCGACAACAATCAAATGTCTCGTAATTGTTTCCGTACAGATTGACCGGCATTGACCACTGCCGACCGTAACCGTAACCACCTGCCACTCGAAACCCGCAGAAATTTCCTTGGGACAGACAAATGCCAAAAACCAACAGGCACTTCAGAGTGGCAAATCTGTGCTCTGAATGCTCTATTATTTTGAGGGAATTTGGCTACTGATATTATATCAATCATAAAATAGGTAATTTATTATATTATATTATATTATTATAAAACATTTAAACTTTAAATTAATGTTGAATGTCCAGTGTTGAATATCTGAAAACATATATTAAAGACAATATTATTGACATTTTATTCTGACCTTAAGATACAGAAATATTCCATTACAAAATTAGTTGTAAGTAACCTTACCTCATAATAATACATCTCCTAGTTATATGAGTTCTATTCGCGTTTGACTTCTGTAAACCCAAGCTAGTTGTTCCATCAGGAATACCCTTGAGTAAGAGCCTAATGACATGAACTGTTGTCCAGCGCAGTCCTGCATTGCAGTCTAAGCCCCCAAACAGAATTTCCCAATCCTGGCCATCGTTCTGTCTCAGTTTGGGGAAAGAGTTTACGGTCGGGGATTTCCCAGACTTCCTCCAAAGCGCTCGAGTGCGGTTCGGTCAGTGCGTATGCAGCAGACAATTACACCGAGGCAGGAGCCAGGAGCCCCGCCTCTCCTGCCAACCGACAGCAATCAGAGCTGATGAGGCGCTGGAAAAGCTTGGTAATTTTCTTAAGTCGAGGTATGGCATTATAGCGTGATGAGCCTCATTCAGCAATCAAATCTGCGGCTGCTGGGACGAGTTCTTACGTGGGGCAATGCCACTTCTTCCGGTGGGGTTAGCTGGCGAGTCGGCGAGTGCAGCTGCACTTTCAGCTGTTTAAATGCCTGTGAAGCAATAAAAACCTCAAAACTTTTTGCCTACTAAACTAAAAACTTGATTGTTGAAGGGCCAGCGAGAGTTTTGGGGCGAGCTAAGAGCAGGAAATTGTTGACAGGATGTTAGGGGGCGGATGCTATTTAATTTGTATATTCAAGCTATACTGGGATTGTTCTCGGAAAACTTTTGCCAGCCAGCCCAAGGACATTCGGCAGACGGAAGTGTCTGTGTTGACTCCATTTGTTGCAGTTACAGGAAATTATTTAATTATTCCAGCAGCCCGGATAAAGGACCCAGTCAAGGGGCCGGCGTCATTCATTCGTCACACGACTTAATGAAACGACCGGAGTCGCCGGGATAAAGGGGCCAAAACGAAGTTATGACTTCATATCGCCTCACTCGGTCTGGCCCGCCATGTGGCCAACTTGACTTTTCCTGTACCAGCATGTGGTGGCCCTGGCAGCATCAACACCTAATGATGGACGCCATGAACATCATCACCATCACCATCACCATCGGGACTGCCAGCTGGCAATTATGGCAATCCGAGAGTCACGTCCTTCCCCAAATGATTTCATCGGGCGAACGTCCTTTGCTTCCGTTAAGGCTGCCTTCGAATATCTTCTGGGCGATAAGTTTGGCCTTTACGACCTTTTAAAGTTTCCCTTGGCCACTTGTTGGGCTTCGGTTATTAAAGAATTTTTACAAATGGCGTATCAAATAAATTAAGTATACGCAGCGTGCTCGATTTTTCTGGGTCCATTAATCAATTGCTGTCAGCGGGGCTCCTTTCGGTGAACGGCTAGATGTCTGCCCCAGGTCCAACTACAATAATAGCCCAAAATGCCCATTTAAACGGATCTGAAGTGGGCCAAAGGGGGGTCGCCGGCCAGGTAAACAGGCCCAGATTGAACGACAAAGGCCTCCTTCTTATCGCCGACAGCCAGGACATCGTTGGCTCCAGTCTCGTCCTTGGGCAATGCCAATAAATAAAATACTGTCTGCGTATATGAGGGTGTGTGAGTGTGCATAGTAAAGCCGAACGAGTATTTGCACAATGTTTTAAATCAATTTATCAGCAGGGGGCCCATAAAGAGCGAGGGAAGGAGCAGCGGGCCCTCTGAAGTGTTTGCTGGTTTACAATGCAATTGTAATAATACACACAGTGTAAGCAACGACGAGCAAATGACAATGGAGAGCGAAACGAAGCATTTTCATCTCCATTTCCATTTACATTGACCCACTGCGAACAAAATATATAAAATAAAATTTATTTAACCTTCATATTAGTCAAACTTAAAACATTTTTGCTCATAATAATAATTTTCTGTATTCTAAATATTTAAAAATATATGCTAAATAAATAGCTGCACAAAAATTAGTATCATTAAATTGCTATTTTATATTAAACACCTTCGCTTAGTTTATTAATTTTTATTAGTACATTTCAATATTACTAGCTGACCTTGGTATTGTCCTAATGTAATTTTAATAGTTATTCATTTAACGCCTCCTAAGCTCAGAATGCTGCAGAATAATAATGATTTATATTACCGACTTCTTCAAGAGTATAAATAGAAATGACACGACAATCCAGAGAAAACTCAGACATGCTTTTCGCGCTGTGCATTATTGCGACAGAGTCATTGGAGTTTATTGATACGACTGGCAGAGCCAAACAGTTTTACAGTTATGACTGAACACCCGATTAAATTCTAATATGAATTTTATCGCGATGCCACCTCTGTGGCGATGCCAAGCGGAAAGTCAGTTAGTGGAGCTGTCATTAAGAGCGTTTATTGTGATTATAAGGTAGAAGAGAGTGCCAAAATGAGTAATGACGCGGATGGTGGGATCCACCAGGCTTTTATTAACACCCGGCAAGTGGAAAATTTCATCGAGTTGATAAAGATTGATTGATGGCAACGTGGGCAAACAGGACTCCGAATTCCAAATCCCCTCCAGAATCCTGGTTGTTTGTCAAGACAAATTGAGTTGTCATAATTTGAATTTCGGCGCCTTGAGAGATTCGGGAATCTTTTATCAAAGCGAACAATGATGCAGTCTCCCGCTCTCCCTAGGTGCTTTTTATAATCCTCGTGCAAGCGAGTCTGGGGTATAATAAATTTACATCAAGTAATTACAACGGCTGCCAGCGGCTGTGGCTGTAGTTAAGCGTTTATTTGCCGCCTCCACGTATCCACATGTCCACATATCCTCATATCCCCGTATCCACTTATCACACACACATTAAGCGCGTAAACAGTTCGCGAGCTAAATTAAATACGGCTGCCCAAATAACAAAGCAATGAAATGTAATTTAAACGCAAAAAATATCCAACGCACTTGTGTGCAGGAAATTAAGTATGTGGTGTCGCCACCTGGCGGGGGCATTCCTCAAACAATGCCCAATCAGTGCGGCAGAGCGATGGAAAGAGCGCGATCTCCTAGGCGCGGGCGTGACTAGAGTGTGGTCCCGCTCTCGCTTCACTCGCCTGAATGAGGCCACTGATTGCTGAGTGCTGGTTGATTAACGCAACTTCACTTCGCTTCGCTTGGCAGTGCCTGCCCCGCGCCTACCTCACACAGCCACCCCAACATTGGAACCCTATTCCTGGCAAACATGTGTGCACTATATGCTTAAAGTGTGTATTTGAAGTGGACCGAAATCGTATGTTAATACTAAGTAAGCTGCCTCCTTTAATTGGACCTTCGGGCCAGTTCGGGCGCCAATCCTGGATTTTTTGATCGTCCTTTTCGTTCTGAACGTATAGATAAATCTCACGCAGAGTTACCTTTACATACTTTTGAAGTCCCATACCTTTAGCATAACTGGTTGTGACGGCTTCTTATAGTGGAGTTCCCGAAGGACCTTAAGCATTATTATGTTAGCTTCCTCAAATACATAATTGGAACTTTGCTCCTGTCCCTGTTTGGGCACCAATAAATATCCTGACTTACTGTCAAGTCTTTATTTCCGGTCGAATAGCAAAAAATTGTATTAAAATAAAAACATGAAAAAAGGTAGGCTATGGTAGGTAGGAATTTATTAATGTATCATAGATCCCAAATTCATTGTAGATTAATATTTCAATTATATATAAGAGGAAAGTGCATAATGTCGTATACTTAATATTTCAATTAAATATATTATCAATTTACTATTTTAATTAAATAAAATAGCAAAGTGCATTATGCAGAATAGTTAATATTTTAAATAAAATAACAATTATCTGTAGAATGTAGGTAAATACATATTTTCTGACAACCAAGGTTCACCCCAGTTGGACATGCAAATGCATTATGCGTTGAGGTATTTGGGGAGTTTGGGCGTTGGCCAGTGTAGCTTCGAAGGAATCACAGGAAATGAAGCCAAAGGGAAAGCCGAACACCGCCTGGCTAAAAGAAAACAATGTCAGACATTGCAATTGTTGCCAACTGTCAGGCCACTTGTCGCTGTCGTTGTCTCTCTGCTGTCCTTTTGTTTTTGCTGTTCTTCTCCTTAGTCTATTTGGTGTTTTGGTGTTTTTTGGGGAGCAAAAAAAAAAGACATAGCAGCCGAAATGGTTTTTTGTCTCATCCCACAGATACACTTTGAGGCATTCTCTGTTTCGCTCCAGTCAGCTAAAACTGAATGTGGGATCGGAATAGTACACAGAAGGGGGTTTTAGCTTAAAGCTCTAGTCGTATGCATATAGGACACCAAAAGCCGATTTTCAAGTTCGATGCTGCAAATAACAAACTAATTTTACCTAATGGTGACAGCTGACAGCTAATTTTACCTAATGGTGAAACCGAAATTCTCAATACTCATTAAGTGTTTCAAATATACTATAGTGTTCGTTAGTAAAAATGTGTTAGTCAATGAAGAATTAAATTTAAATACATAAAAGTGTATATACATTTATGATTCGATTATTCGACACATTTATGATCTGATGATTCAATTTGATTTTTCAAGATTAACATTTTGTGTTCCTCAAATCTGATTTCTAATATCCTCTTCCATTCAAAGACTTAATAACCTGAGCCATTCTGGCCAATTTCGAGAATTAAAGGACTATTATTAGTGTTGTTGTTGTATACGATTTTACTTATATTTTTTACTTAAATAGACTATTAAATTATAAATATATATTTCATTATATAATTAGAAAATTGGTATTACATTTAAGTGTAAGGAGTAGATAATCTTTCTATAAACAGCCAAGTTGATCTATGAGTTCAGTTAAGATTATACCTTGGTTCCCAAAGGTTTTCATGAGAAACATGAATTTCTTTAGCGTTTTCGAAATATATTGTCATCTGTTAAAGAAACATGCATTTCTTCAGCGTTACTTAAAAATAATTTACACAGGTCTGCATGGTTTTGTTGTTGGAAAACGAGATATCATTTCTAACGTTATTTTGTGGGTAGAATCCGAGATAATAGAGATATTTGAGGTTATGTACTTGAAAAATCGTGTTTTTCACTACTTTTGAGGTTATGTACACGGCA
>JAEIHY010019757.1:16584-29387 GCA_018904565.1 Drosophila tsacasi
GCAATCACCAGAGATTTTTTTTCACAAAGATACAGCCTTTAGTCTTTGACATTCAATTTATTTAATACACAACTCACAAAAACCCATTTTTTGCAGACCTGTGTTATTAATACAATATAAATATCCTAGGCAAACATGCTAAAAGATGCAAGAGCACTCATGATATCATTTATATTTAATATATATAATATAAGGAAAAGAAACCTTCTCTTTTATTTTTAGAACTTCTAAGGGATGTCGGCAGGGCCAGAATCCTTCAATGGCTGTGAGGTTGGTCAGGAAAAGCCGCTTTGCTCACCCTGACCAACGCACTTTGCTGTTATTAACGGCAACGGAGAAGGCCAACGAATATGGAAATGGACTTAAGCCTGGCAGTTGTCTTAAAGTTGACCCAGGCCAAACTCTCGGAGCATTCCTCTGCAGTTATAAATAAATTTATTTAAAACAACTTTTGCCGGTGCTGGGAAGTGCATTTAAGCTCTTGACTCCAAGCCCCCCGCCCGGGTCCGGCGCAGCAAATACAAAAGTTAGTAAACCTCAAAAGCGCACACACGCATGCCGAGCTGCAAGTTGCACCTGCGAGGAGAGAGTGAGTGAGGATTCTGGCAAAGCCTGCACCTGTTTGCATCAAATTACAAGCTGAGTCCGGCTACAGATCCTGCTTCCTGGCAGCCCCAACTTACTCTACCTGACCTCATCTGCCACTTGTCTCTAGGAAAACCGGCAGGGCCTTCCTTTTTCCCGCCCAACGCACTTTGTTTCGCATTTCGGGCTGATATGTTTGCGCCTGTGTACGAATGTATATATTAAGTTACCCAGAGCAAATATAAATATTTAACATTCTACAGCAAAATTGTTGCAATTCGTTTGCAGTCCGGCAAATGGAAGGAGAACACGTTTTATGGACAAGTTTGTTGCAAAATATTGTTTTGAATACATGTCAAATAAACGTTTGTCTGTCACACACACTCACACACAACCGAGGAGCGGGAGGGAAGGACAAACAGATAATCAAACAAGGCAAATATCTGGCAAAAGTTACACCAGCCAAACTTTGGCAACATCCAGTTTCATTTCAGTTGCTGTTCTCATTTCTATGCCAAGTAAGGACTACGAGGAATCAAGAGGAAAACCTTTACCTTTTAGACAGCTGCGACTTTATAGGTACCTATCCTTAAGAGAATCATATATATCCTCAAAAGAAATTATTTAAAAGTCTTACCAGAAGTTTAATAACCTTAAGCAAATAATTAAAACGTTAATGAATTTGATTCATCTACATAGATACATGCTGTATAAATATGCATACTGAGCCGTATTGTATACTGTTTTCTCTTAAACTATATCCCTGAAGGCGAATAAAATAAAATTGTTTATTGTATTCAAAATCATTCAAATTGAAAAGCTTAGTGTCTGCCATCAATAGTAGAAGCCCTTGCGGTAAACTTTCCTGCCAATGATCAATATACCCGAGCATTCAGCCTTCAGGGGGCACTGAGATACAAAAACCTAAAGCAAACACAACAACTTGGCCACTGTCCAAGGTTCTCGGGTGGTTCAAGTGGGGCGTCAGAAAGTGGAAAGCTTTTCTCGGTCAGCCGCAGGTGATAAAAAGTTGAGCACGGGGGCGAAGGCATTCTCCCTTTTGCCTGACGCTTTTTGCTGTGGCATCGGCAACCGTTTACATTATGTTTAACAGCATTTGTGGCTGCAGTGGGCAAAACAACAATTCGCAACGCCAAATAGTTTCGTTTCTGTGCTGCCTTTGACCAATCGCCGAAAAATGCTCTGCACGGCACCGCACAAAACCGCAGAATCATAAATATTTTATGCTGCGGCTTCTTTTATTTGATTCCAGAGCTCACGCTTTCCCTCTGTTAAATGCTTTCGTTTGGCATGAATTGTTTCAGTCGCTAGCTAAAAAGCGGAAAAGTGCAAAACAAATTATTCAAATTCTGTTCCATTCGGCTTTAATTAGAGAGAGTGCTGCGGCGGCCACCGTAATTAGCGCAGTGCAGTGCAGTCCAAGCCCCTATTCCGCGTCCTAATCCCAGCCTGAAAAGGGGGGCAGATAAGCGCTACATCCGCCTTTGCATCTTTGGTTAGTTTTTTTTTACTTTAATACCCTTCTGTAGGGCTTTTATAATTGCTCTAATCCGAAGAAAGCTTCGTTTGAAGATGCAGGGGATTTACCATAACTAAGCTCTAAAGATGGAAAAACTTAACTAAAATTAATGAGTTTTCAAATAATGCTTGGAGGTGTATTTTTTATTTGTTTTTCTATTAAAGTATCATTATTTTTTTGTTTACTAATATATAGTTTAAGTTCAAAACTCTTGTAGCAAAAATTATTTCATTTAATTAGCTTTTAGATAACTTTTTCAAAGGACATTCCAAAATTCGGCTTATATTACCCCTTTTCTTCAGTTTCTTTCTCTATTGCGGTTGCTCATTATACAAAGGACATTAAAGTAATCAAGCTCATTGCTCTGGCCAGCACAAAGATAATCCACAGAAGAGAAAGTTGGAAGGGAATTAGATCCATGGACGGTCCGGCCCGGGGCTCTCTACGCCGTTTCTCCAGCGGAGTTGGTCTCGTAGTTTGTCAACTTTCGACTGCAATCTCCTAGGACAATCACCAGCCCGAGCGACGTTTAAGCATCGATTGACCCATCATCAAGGTGACCCAGAGAGCCCAGCCCCGAACCCCAAATCCCATCGCATCATCCGGACTACTATGTGATGGTGGGTGGTGGAGGAGTAATTGTGACAACACGGGCTCAAGCACAAGCATCCTTGGGGAATATGTACGGGCCCATTGTGCAGTGGCACCGGCAGCAGCTGCATCTGCAGCTGCATCGCATCCACAGCCATTGTTGCAGCTGGCACAGCAGAGACAGTTGGCAAGGACAAAGTCGGGCGAAATGTTGCAATTACCATGCAGCATGCCACATCATGTGTCCTTGCGGTTAGTGGTGAGAAATAGTCTTAGATGATCATCAAAGTTGTTTAATGAAAATGTGAAATGCATCCTTAGAAGTTGAACTATATTCTACTTAATTTAAAAATTATTTAACAACAAATTATCAGTGTGCAGGTAATTACATTTTTGTATTATTATAATACTTCTAGTAAATAGTTTGATATATATTTAAATTTATTAAAAATAATTCGTGGTGAGCTCTTGACTCACAAAGTGATTTTAAAGGAAGGATATACATTATTTATAAGGATTTATATTATTTATTGTATTCTTCTCTCTATTATATAATTTATTACTTTTTGAAAACACCCGAGTCGTTTAGAATTTAATCTATAAATATTTATATTCATATTCATTTATTAATTAATGTTAAAAACGTTTATTGTTTATTGTTTTTACTTTATATATTTTCAGCATTTTATACCTGATGGCTACCTGTGTGCCCCTACTGAAATCCTGGTCATCTCTGGTTATGACTGTTGGTATGTGTGTGTGTGCCCCTCGAAAAGTTCAATATGTAAATAGCCGGGCGTGTGTGTGTCTGTCAACACATCGGCAAACGAAAATGAAACAGTCACCTTGGGAGCCATTGCTGCGGCAACTGTGACATGCACATTTTGTGGGTCACTGCCTCGGAGGTTCCCCGGCAGCGGATGAACTGGCGGCCCACAGCTAATGCAGAATTTAAAGCGCTCAACTTGAACTCTGCTGCAGAAATCCACTTTTGGCACATGCGTCGAGTGGCGGCAGCAAATCATTTGCGAAATGTTTAGGAAATTTTGCGAGTGCGTAAAAATGCACTAGAACCACTTTCCACCTTCACCTCCGAAATCCTGCTCTACTCTCCACTCCTTCCTCAGCCCTCAGCGTGCATTAATTAAGCAGCGATGCCACTCAGATATTGTTGCTGCTGCAATTTCTGTTGCTGCTGCCGGCACTGCGTGTTGCTGCAACACGCAACACTGCCAGCACTGCGGTCTCCACTCCACATGCCGACTTAATTAAAGAAAACTTAATTAAATGATAACACAGCAGCAGCGGCAGTATCAGCCGAATAAGTTATGCCAACTATTCGCACTCCTCGGGTGGCCCATCTCAGAGTTTGACGATCACATTGTGTGGGTGTAACATGGCCAACAAGGCGGATATTTCAAAAATAATTGCCGAGCCCCTGCAACAACAGGTGAAGCGGTGGGAGGGATGCAACATTCGTCCTCCGGTATGGTCTCAATTATGGCCTGAATGTCGGCGATTACATGAGCAGGAGACATCAAAAAGATGAGCAGAAATGGATCAAGGCACACTGCCCTCGATACCCTTAAAAGAAAAGACTGATACCTATTTCTGATAAAGAAAAATGTTAGTTGTTTCACGGCAGACAGACTGAAACTAAATTAAAAATGGAACAACTTTTTGATTTGTACTTTTCAATAACCTAAAATAAATTGAATTCGTAAAATTACTATAAAGATTTCAATCAAAGAATTAAATGAGTTATAAGTGTACTGTAAAGCAATTATTAGCAATTCAACTTATACTAGAAATTATTTCTGAAACTTGACTTCTTATTAGCATTTAATTATCTGCTAAAAGACACTGAAGGAATCCCTTTAACAAGAATCAATATTCCTAGTGCATTTCGGTTAAAAGTCTGTTTACCAAGTTGTTTACCAGTTGGTATGACTTTCTGAGCAAGCGGAATGTGTGTGCCTTTCGTCTGAGATGCAGGTTAGAAAATCTAAAATGGGCTGGAAATCGTTCCCAATTGCTAGAGCGCCGAACCCTCCAAAGCACTCCAATGCTCCACTCCGGCCTCACACACACACACACCTCTTTTCCAGCTTTTCGTGATTCTCCTACCCGTCCTGCTCTTCCGGCAGAACAAAGAAAACAGATATATTAGCGACCAAGAGCATACATGCACCGGAGTATCTGGGAAAGCGTGTGCTACAGCGTGTGTATGTGAATGGCAACACTTTTAGATGACTATCCCGAAATGGCTCTATAAGTGTTTATGCAACTGTCCTCGATGCCTGTACGGCCCTGCCTATAAGCCCCAACCACTCACCTTCTCCTCACCCACCAAACACCAACCAGCTAACACCCCCCGCCGCCCGCTCTATTGCTGGCCAAGAAAACAGTGACACTTTTCTGCTTGTTACGCCTGTTGTTGCAATTGTTTGCACACACACTGGCACACACAGTTAAGGGCAGAAATATAGTTTCCTTAAGATTATGAGGTAAACAGGGATACAAAAATAGTACGGTAAGTAGCAAAATTTAGATTTTAAAAATATTTTGTTGATTAAAAACTTTGAAAGTTGTATAGTTTTCGTTGTATATATTTTTTGTAACATATATAATCTCTAATATATGATCTATGTAAAATATGCTATAAGTCAGGGGCCCAGTCTACGTACGTGAAGTAATCTCCAGAGAAATAGCATTATTGCCGGTGACCATAAAGGTAACCAGATCATTTTTAATTTGAAAGATAAGTAAAACTTAGAAATATATTTATTTTCTTCATAATGTAGAAAGAATTTAAGTTTAATATTTTTCATTATTTTTTAGTTTTTCAGCTTTATTGTATTTACCGCAGCTGTACCTTAACAGAGGACCCACAGTCACTCGCATGCAACACAGCATCTGCATGCATTATGCCATTGTCTCTGTCAATATTGTTGTTTCGTGGCACTGTCCTCAGCTCTGCATCTGTGTTTTTCGGTGTGAGTATGCATTTGAGTGTGTGTGGGTGCATTCAAGTAAGCCCCAAAAACATTTGTTGCAGACTTTTAGGTTGCTGCCTGTTGGTAATTTGTGGGCCGTTTTAAAGTGCTCATCTCTGCATTCAAATTATGCAGACAAATGGATGGGAAAGAGTGCCTACATCACTCGTGCTCCAGTTTCTGCAAACATTTGAAGTTTTCGGTTTCATTCGGCTAGAAAGAGTTTTTAAATGTTTCAGAATACTTGTACACTTTCGTGTAGTTTCTGACTTCAAACATAATTTTCAGTCCTGAAAAAATAACTTTATTATTCTACAGTATGTGAATAATATTATTACCTTAGTAAATATATCATTTTTGTGAGCTTTAAGAGTCTCCCAAGTCTAAACCAGTTCACACAGGGTCATTAAATTCTCCCCAAGGTGATATTATCAGGTTCAAGCCTCAAAATGCGCTTCAAGGGAACACAAACGACACATGACTTCATGTCAACAGCAACCAACATCCGCTTCCGGCGGAATTATGCTCTCGCGCTCAGCAAGCACACTCGCTGGCATCGGTATCCTGGCTGCCCTTGTTCCTGCAGCTGATGTTGTTTATGTGCACTGACACTAATGCCAATGCCGACAACGGTGGCGATAATGCAAAAAGGAATTTTAGTGCCATCGATATGCAACGCCAATTGTTTTCTTTCCACTGCTCCAGCGGAAAGCAAAGGGTAATCCAAGCTGCAACTGCCAACTAGGTCATCACACACTCCGCTTTCTATCTCTTCATGTACGGCAAAAAAAAATATGGTAAAATTATAGAATAGAATAGGTAAAAGTAACTGAACACATATTTCTACTCATAATCCCTTAATATTAAATCTGCAAATACTTTGAAAGTAACACAAATTGATTGACCTTTTTTAACTATTTCCGGAAGCAAAATAAAAGAATTTCAATATGTATTTTTAGGATTCTAGATGTGTTAAAATGTTTGAAACTTTAAAATGAATGTCGCAGGACCCCCTAAGGTCTCTCATATAGAATATTTTTTTCTGTGAAATTAAATTTTGGGTAATGCTTTGTTTGGAATTTCCAAACTTTAAATGTTCAACCATCAAATATTTATCCCCAAAAACCCTTTGATATGAGCTCTGAGAGAATCTAAAGCAGGATTAATATAATAGTTTAAAATCCGTTCGGTGTTTATATAGATGCATTTTCATTATTTTTTTATTTTGGCAATGCATTTGCGTGTTTTGCCGAGAATTTTGTGAGTTTTTTTTTGTGATATTTTGCTTTTGCTTGTAAATTGCAAATGACGCTTTTCACCCTCTCACTCTCTGTGCTGTATCGCATTCTGCAACTGCAACTGTTTTTTATGGCATGTGGAAATTAGAAAATCATTTTGTTTGGCTTTTCGAAGGCAGCTTTTTGTGACTGCGTTCGTTGCATAACTTTCCATAAATACACATACATATACACAGTTGCACAAACATCAGGCGCACACACTAACCCAGACTCAGACTCACCCACAGAGATGTCAAATTAAACTTCCTGTCCGTCTGTCGGCTGGCCAAATGGAAAAGTTTACACAAATGTGTACAATTCGCATTTATTTTAATGCATAAATTTGTCGCCCACCACCTCCAGCCCCCTTGTACTGCTCACCGGACCCTCCATTAAATCACAAACAAATTTTTTCCTGCTCTACTAGTTCAAGTGAATGTTGAACAAATTGATTTTTGATAAGGCAAAACCAAGGAAAACAGGCGCCCCATCTAGGAAAGCGGAAAAGAGAGAGACAGGGAGGGGGACTGCAGATTAAATCCCAATAAACAGCGAAACAAAGCCAGAAAACAAGGCTAAAGTAAGTCAAAGTAGTACGGGAAACGCCAGGAAAATATATGACAGCCACAAAAAGATAATGTTGGCAAAGTTTTATAAGCAACATGGCGCTATCTGGGCCCCGGAATGGGGGCGGGGTCGAAAAGGCGGTGGCAAGTTCATAATGAAAATGCGTTTTCATAGAGAACTTTGCGCTGGCGGCAAACGTTGATTGATTTTGCGTTTTGGCCGGGTTGACAGACAGCTGTCAGTTGTTGCCGTGGGCGGGGATTTTTGTGGTTATTCGAAGGTTCTTATGAACCTTCGACCAGCGGGCCGCAGAAACGGCGTCGGCGATTACTTAATTAATCGTGTTGTTGGAACAGACTAAGCTGTACTCATTTGGAGGAAAAAATAAGTATAAAATTTAAGCTTAAGCATTGTTAAATAATATAGAAATAAATATATCATGCTAACCTTTATTTATTTATACTTATTTACACAAATTCAATGTCCCCTTTAAAACTATTCCTGCTTTTAAATGCTGAATAATAATGTTTATGGATAAAAACTCTTTCCAGTATATGTTTTTTCATGAACTCTTGTTTAATCAATTTCATTGTCAACTTCCCAGAGGTATCACTTTGGATTATGTAAATATTATTATTAATTTTTCACTGTTACCAGCTGATTCCTGCTGTGCTCCACTCACAGGTGAACATCTCTGATATAGGCCCTAAAACCGAGATTGCCGAGCCGCGTTGAGCAGAAACAAATCAAAACGCCGTTTTGAAGGGAAAAGTTTTTAATGAGTTGCGACGAGGCGATGCCAGTGGGTGCGGGTAGTCAGGGCTGGAGGCTGTTGCTCGCTGCTTGCTGATTTTTTTTCTCCAATAATTTAACTCACGTTGAGTACACGACGCGTAAACGTCGCCCAAAAACGAAAACGCAACCGCACATGCCACTTGCTGCACAATCCAATCAAAAGTTTACAATTTACGCTCGAAATGTTGCGCCTGGGACACGGCACACATTGATAGGCGTCGTCAGCCACCCACCCACTAGCTACCCCACCCGAGGACTCCAAGGACACACTGTTCCTGTGGAGTGCACAGCGTAAAAAATGTATTCATCGCTTTAAATATGTGCAGGACAAAGTTTTGCCAGCAGGCCTAGGCCTTACGGGCACCGAATGTGATTTTCCTTCTCCGAGGATGGACCTGCAAAAAATTTCATGACAAAATATGCTAATATATAAAATATGCTTGCTTTCTTTTCGTTTTAGATAGACATATAGTCTTAAAGTATTTTAAAAAACTAAAACATAAAAAAACTAAGAATTGAGTTGTTAGAAAAAGCCTTTTTGATATCGAGAATATCGTAAAATATCGAAAGTAACATATTGCAAATTTGATAAATACTGATTTTAAAAGTAATATTTTTTTTCGTACTTATTTTAAACTTTTATTTTTAACAACCATCAAACCTCGATTAACTCCCAAAATAGACGAAAATTGTTCAAAAATGTTAAACAGAATATCGATTTATTTCACATCTATATAGCAACATTAAAAGATCGATGTGTACATCGACTTTCGCAACAAATATATCTGTGGAAATTCAGGAATTGCTTATTTTTTAGTCTTCAAGTTAGAATAAATTCCAAGAAATGTAAGGGCTTGGAATGATCCCCCAACTGAGGTCCACTCTGAAGCAGATAGACTGCGTCAAAGCCGCTTAGCAGCCCCAACTCTTAATGCGTAGAAAGAAACCAGGAAGAAGGAGGACAGAGGTCCCCTTTGCATGGCACATTACCCGAATTTAAGAAAAACTCAGAAAGACACACACTCTCATTCGCAGATTATTCGTCTTCATTTCGGATTCAATGATGATTATGATTTAAGGTAAGTGGCCACGCCCCTTAAACGCACATGCATTTATCAGACTTAACATCCGTGGGTGCACATGTTTTTACACTCAATTACAATTTACTTTGTTCGCATCTTTCGGCATCGGTTTTATTATGCAAATGTTTGTGAAGCCATAGTCAAAGGGAGCAGATACGCACGACAGCCTTTGACCTGGCCAACTGCGGCCAGCCCATTGAGCAGAGGTCAGGGGTTATTCGGTTTCATAATTAATTACTCTCTGCACCTGCACAAAGGCAGCAACTGTATCAGTTGCTGCAAAGGAGTGTCAGGGGGCCACGACGAGGACTGCATTCGAATGATAATCAGCGACTTGAGACGGGGCCAGCTTGATACCTGCGATCCGGTCGATATGCACTCTGCACTTTCGCATTCATTGCCCATGACAGCTGCAGCAACAAAGCCAAGAGCCAGGCGGATACTGTTGTATCTCTCCAAACCACCAGCGAACTTGTCTTTTGTGGTGACTTATGCAGACCCAATTCTAGCAATTATTGGCTTCTTTAATGAATTGTGTTTCCGAAAATGTTGTTAATATTTAAAGAATAAGTTCTAAACTTGTAGCGTTTGGAAATCCAATATAATAATATAAAAGCCAAAATATTTAAGCAATATATTTAAATAAATAACTAGAATAAATTAAGTTGCTTACTTTTATACATACGATTATATTTATATTTCTAAATAAATTAATTAAAGTAAGGAAACTTTAATATATTATTTATATAAAAGCCCTTATCTATATTAATTAGATTTTGTAAGCAGTATGAGCAGAAATATATATACATTAAGTTTAAAAATTAAGTTTTGACTGAGTATTTAGCCATTTCAATTAAGAACACATGAAAAAACATAATAAAATATATGAAGAAGACTCTTTTAAGGGTTTTTTATAACTGAATAGGTAAGCAATTCATTTTAAAGTTAACTTATAATCCTATTCATTTTAAGTACTTAAAAAAAATATTATTTCGAAAAGAGCAACAGAAAAACACTCTTAGATTTTAAGGATCTTTGTACAGTAGATACAAATTGTTAATGCAGCTGAAAAGTATTATTAATAAAGGATTTTGTAGATCTTTTCCAGTAACCTTAAGGTGCCATCACTGCTGCCTCTGCATTCCACTCTTCTATATAGCCACTGCTGCAGGCGACATCGAGGCAACTGCAAGTCTATTAGGATCCATCAATGTCAGCCAATTTATGTGCATATTAAAAATGCGGTCTGCCGATGACAAACACACAAGGACGAGAAGGAAAATGAAAATGAAAACGCTAAGGAATATGGCGGTAGAGGTAGAGAAGGGCGCAACAAGGACTCTAGCAGGACGCACGTGGCGCGTACAATGACAAACATATGACGATGCGCAAAATTGAGGAACAGCTCGCAAACGTGACAGGCTGCTCCTGCACAAATAGAACCTGGAGGAGTTTGAGCCACATGGCACCCCCGGTGGCACACGGTGAGAAAGAGTTGAGTGTGTCAATATGAATAATTTCTACATTCCTCCTAACATTTTCCCAGAAAGCTACTTAATATTTATCTTTAATTAATTTAAATAGATTTGTAATATGGTAACTTATTTTGATACTGCTTAAGTTTATTTAATATTTGGAATTCATTAAAGTTAATATCAATATAGATACAGTAAATTGAAGTATTTTAATAATAATGGCCAGTAAAGTTGCAAATACAATGAATAACATGAAATGGCTAAAAAAAGTTACCAAAAAACCTAATTTTTACTAATCTACATAATTTTAATATTTATTTACTTTCCAGTAATCATTTTCTCAGCGAATAGTAAATACATATATCAAGGCCTCGCCGTAACTTTGCCCAGGTAAAATGTAACTTTAATGCAACTCGGCAATGCGATTAGTAATCGTTTGGGATGCGGGGGGGACGCAGCAGGTTGGCTGCAAAATCGAAGGGAAGCACACTTCGTTACCAATTATGACAAATTCAAGGAATCGAGCTCAAGCTGGATACCCTCATCAAGGCCTGGGCTTATTGCAGTGTGCAGATGTGCCCATACATACATTATATTCCTACGCCAGTGTGTTGTGTGATAGCTATGTGAGAATAGAAAGGTGAGGAAAACTGGCATCTATAGACTTAATTTAATCTGGATACGACTTCCCCTAGCAAGGCTTCCGGTTTAAAGATTATTAAGGCGAAGAGACAGCTCCGGGCTAGGGCAGGGAGCTGAAAGACCACAACACATATCAAAATGCAATTCATTAACTTTATAACCTCAGAAACGAGCTGACCACAGACCAATAAAACCAGAATGAAATATTTACAAAAAGGTCGCCTCTTGTCGCAAGTGCAGCCAATTTTGCAATTGAAGTCAAGCTGTGTCAGATATATGTATGCTTGCATCCATATAGACAGCTTTATGTGCGTACGTACATGGAAAATGCGGTAAGACTTTGGGGTTCGATGGGTGGACGAAGTCATTGAAGGGATTTCAAGAGAAACTGCAAATGGCATTGCTGTCAAATGAGCCAGACAATAATGATGATTATGGCCATGCCATAGAATAATTATTAATTTGCATGGGCGCCCAAGCACACGCATATAAATACCCACATGGAGGCTATAGTAAGGGGCTTCAATACCGATCAATTGAATTTAAATGACAGTTCTATTTTCGGCATTCGAAATACCGCAAGATGCCAAGCCAAAGAATTATTTATATCGTTGGATAATCAAAGCCATCAACAAATCATCTGTGTACATTAAGAGCAGATAAATTATTTTGACTCTGCGGTGAAGATTTAATTTGACAAGCTTTCGTCTGTAATCTGTTGTCTGTGGTCTCTAAAAATGGGTGTATTATTTGATTACCTCTTCTGTTTTTGTAATATTAATGATTAACTTCTATTATGAGCATAAAGGTACAGAGAAATATTTTTAAAAAGTTAATAAGCCTCGAACAAGTATATTTATTTGAAATTTTACGAAAATAATTTTCAAAGTGTCTTCCAAAATAAATTAAGAAATAATTCTAAACACATACATATGTATATATTATTTCTCCCAGTAATTCAAAAGAATTAACAATATATGTAATATAAAAAAACCAATTTGCAAATTAAATATTAAAACAAATTACTCTAATTCCCATTTTATTTTTCATAGAATCACTTAACAATAAGTAAATTAGCTGAATCCTTCTACTGAACGCATTGGGCTTGTCTGGCTTGACTTTGGGATGTCTTAATTTACGCAATTATTATTTTGGCCCACTGTCAGTCAGTCGATTGGCTTTGTTTAGCTTCCCATTGTAACGGGTGTTTTTTTTAGAGGTATAGAACTTTAAGTTGGCATTACTGTTCAAGA
>JAEIHY010019758.1:0-58940 GCA_018904565.1 Drosophila tsacasi
GCTGGATTATCTTGGGAATGTTAAGCAGCAGCTTCAGGCCCACCTGGAGGCTAACGCCACCCAGGAATGGCTTCAGTCCGCCGAGGAGGGCATAAGGAGCACAGCCTCTCTTGTGGGGACAACTGGGATGCTTGGTGGTCAGCAGGCGGTCGTAGATGTCCAGGTACGCGGTAATGCTGCGGAAGTTAAGAGGCCGCTGCCGAGAGCTCTGTGATGTGGTCACCACCGGCGACTTCAGCGGTCCTTCCTCCTCCTTTCCTATTATCACGCCCAGACCCTTGAAGGTGGCGTCCTTGACCACTGTCTTGTGCAGTCCGGAACGGTACATGTACATCAGGGCCGTGACGCTCAGACCCATGATGAGCACCTGGCCGTTGGGAATTGAACGAACCAGTCCCCGGGATTCCAGCATGTTCCACAGTGCCTCAACGCCTACGTTTGCCACGTATATGGCCAGTGCAGTTCGGCGCTCTGATCGTTCGGCGGCCAGCGATATGGAACTGACCAGGAGAGATGGTATCAAAGCAGCAGTGCTGAAATAGAATCCACCAAGCAATTGCCGTACCAGGCAAATGGCAAGAATGAACATGCTGCCATTTAATGAGAGGAACGCCGTAGACTGAAGGATGCCGGCTGCAGTGCGTCCGAGGTCCTTGAAGGATGGAATACGGCCTAGCGTGAATAAAGCCAGCTGGAATAAATGGAACAATTAGAGCGATTTCATATAGGGATACATTCTATGTCCGTGCTACAATTTGTGGCCGACTTCCTCATAAGTATAATGAAAATTTTGGATGGTTAATAATAGGATTTTAATAAATTTACAGAAATAGTATGGAAATAGAAAATAACAAACATAGACTAATATAATTTTAAATTGGTTTGCTTTTACTTGAAGACAAGCCGTTGGTCTTTCCACTTTCCGTAGAGCTTATCGATTCTCCGAAGGGTCTTGTTTAGCTGTGGATCCAAGCCGCAGAAATCGTTCAATAGTTCTAATACCAGGTGCTGCTCACGGCCCAGTCCGGTCAATAGCTGCACTCCCTGTTCATGGGTGACGTTAAGGTGGTGCTGCCTGTGGTTGTGAACACCTTGCATTACGAAAGTACAATTACACAGGAATTTGAGGTGAGCGTCTAGCTGGTCATCTACAGAGGTAATTCCCTTCAGGAATTTAAGCGAATCATCTGCTATGCCTTGAAGCAGGGGATCGAAAAGAGCTTTGAAAATGCTGCTGGGCGGCTGTATTTTTGACTGGTCCATGGCCTTATCAATCAGCAAAAGATTTATCATTTGCACAGATCCCAGCATCAAAGTTTTCTCAATTTGTTTGTCTAACGCCTTAGTCTTAGCGACGGATAAGTTCCTCTGCAAAATACTATTATAGGCAGTGACGATTTTCGGATTGAAGTCAATTGAGCGTGATCTGGTTAAGAGTTGACGGAAAATTCGGCGATTGTGAAGTTGTTCCCTCCTTCGGATGGGTTGAGCTGGGCTTATCTGCGTATAACGCTTCCGGCCAGTTTTGGTACAGTAGGATACAATGTTCCCGGAATATCGCCGCGGTTGCCCCTCAGATGACGAAGTGTTTCTGAAATAGATTTTTTTGGTGGGAAAATCCCTTCGCAGTATGGATGGTTCATGTTCCTGATCGTTTACTTTTTTACAGCAGCGATATAAATCTGACTGAGGGCGCTCCTCTCCTGTGGATTCGGTCTCATAGCGTGAAAAGTACTTGTAGCTGGAACGGGCTTGAAGGGGTTGATCCTTGCGAGTCTGAAGGAGATCTTCTAAAGATGTAGTTGCTAAATCTTCTTCCGCATATTTAATACTCTGTATTGTAGCCTCAATATCTCTCATCTCCTGTAAGCATTGCTCTCTGAGGTCATGTGCTCGGTTCCAGTTATCTTCGGCCATTTTCCAGGAGAAAGGGATGAGAAGGTTGAAACTGGGTTGAATCGAGTTTCCGGAACTTTGGTTGGAGTGCAAAGTAGATCGGCCCTCGCCTTCATCCTCCTTTCCTTTATTCATTGTAGTTTCTAAATCTTCTTCCGCATATTTAAGATTCTGTATTACATCCTTAGTATCCTGCATCTGCAAGAATTTCTGCCTGATGTCTTTTGCTCGCTTCCTGTTATCATTGGCCATTTTCCAGGAGTAAGAGAAGAACTGACTGGAACCGGCTTGAAGAGGTTGATCCTTGGGTTTCTGAATCGAATCCTCAGAACTTTCATTGGGCTTGAAGTTCTTGTAGTTTAAACCGCCTTGTAGAGGTTGATCCTTGGTTGTTTGTATCAAATCTTTGAAGCGTTCGTTGGAGTGCAAAATAGATCGGACATCTTCCAAAGTTGCAGTTGCTAAATCTTGTTCCGCATTTCGAATATTCTGTATTACAGCCTCAGTGTCCTGCATCTCCTGTAAGCATTTCTCCCTGATGTAATTTGCTTGCTTCCTGTTCTCGTCAGCCATTGCCCAGGAGTATAAGAAGGGATCCCTTTTTCGCGCGGATCCTCCTTCTGATCTTGACAAACGCCTCTGCTTCTGGATCTCTTCACGCTGGTCACGGCTCTGCTTCTCTTCCTGGATCTTTTTCATAACATTTTGTAGTTTCTCATATAGCTTTGGCTTAAGTTCTCTCTCTTGACATATCTGCTCGACCTTGTTAAGGAATTCTTCATTTGATTGACGGACAGCCATTTCTCTACCAGCTTGCTGTGAATTCGAGTCTTCTGGTGGATTCACCGCTATATTTCTCTGAACAGTCTGGTCCTTTGCTTTACGGTCATAAATCAAGCGTTCTTCTCCAATATGTCCATCTTGGGGTAGTTGTTCTTCCGACTTCTCCGGTAAGACGTTCTTCCTGCTTTTTAACTTTCCGTGACATTCTTTACTGATCTGCTCTTTCTCCTCAAGAGATCCTTTTTTAGCTCCCAGTTGGTACTTTATTTGTATGTCTTTCTTTTGGGTTCGTTCTGATTCTACTTGGGACTCTTTCTTTTTTTCTTCAAATTTCCCTTTCTTTCTCTTTTGGTGTCTTTCTCCGTTCAATTTTGTTCCATCAACCACATCCAGTAAACCTGTCGTTCTTCCTTGTTTGGTCTCCTGCTCTTTGCTTAGCTTGACCCTATCCTTTTCACAACTCCTCTTCGCCTGTTCGTAGTCTTTGAACTGCTTTGCTTTCCCTCGATTCTTCTGGTCCTCCTTCAGAAGCGCTTGCTCAGCCAGCGATTTTTCGCGTTGGTACTCCTTGAGTTCTTCATTTTCTGCTTGTAACACGGTTTGCTGCTTACGATCCTTGCAACGCTGATAGTTGTCAACAGGGGGCTGATGGCATAAACTGTGAGATCTCTGCAACTTGACATGCTCTTTGGCTTCTTTTATTGGCTCTAATTTCTTTAATTCCCACTTATATTCAAAGTCCATTCCGCTTCTTTTAGCTTCATTTTCTTTTTGGTTTTCGGATGGCACCTTGGTTCCATGATCATGTCGGGATGGATGGCGCGGACGTTGTGCATCCCGTTTCCTGTCCATTAGATTGCGCTCATAATCACGACGCTCCTTGACATTGAGCTGCTGCTCGAGGTCTAACTGGCGTAGATCACTTAGATGCTGTTGATTCCGTTGCTCCTTGATCTCCTGCCTCTTGCGTGCTCGGTCCAAAGGATCGCGCTCGCCCCGGGAGGAGAGCTTAGGCAGATCCGCCTGAACTCTAACCTCCTTGATTGCGTGGATTTCTTTACTCTGCGAGCCGACCGATATTTCGTTGAGCCATATTTCTTGCTCCTCGCGTCGGTATTTCTCCTCCAGAGTGTTCAGCTGAGGAACCTTCTGGCGCCAAAAGAAAGAAGACGATCGCCTGCTTTGACTGCGGCGTAAGGGACTGGTTGTAGAAGGCTTCGGAGCGACCACCTCCGGCGGACTTAAGAGGCGTAGCTGTTGACGCCCCTTCTTGTCCAGGAGCAGGTGCAGGTCAGTACGGCAGTTGACGTGGGTTGTGAAGGGATGGGAAAGACGGCCCATCTGTCGCAGCTGGCGCTCCATCTGATCCAACAAATAATCGCGAGCTTTGGCCTCATGCTTGGCAGTCTGACTGAGAAAATTAAGCCAATTGTCGCATAGAGCACTGACCTCGGCAGAATTCTGTCCGCGTATCAGGCCGCGGATGATGTGCATCTTTGTGCGGCTACTACGCTCGAGGCGCTCCTCACCTGTGGTTTCTTTTTTTTTGCTCGCCATCGAAAATAAAATACAAACTTTTTATTTTGTTGTGTAAGAACGTTACACGTTCTGATATCGGACTAGCACTAAATTTTTCTCCTAACTGCGTACGAATGCTGTGATGTAAGATCAGTAAACTCCCGACTTGCTGTGATATATGAAACCTGAACTTTAGAGAGGATCAAATGCCTATGTGTACTATACATTGTCTATGCAGGTATGTCTGCAATATTAGCTCTCCTCCGTACTTGGCTTTATCTGGGAACTTTCTTTGATAATGAATTTGGAATTATATATATATAAGCCATATTTATGGTTCCTCCAAGTATTAAACTTACCATATAGACAGTGCCATAGATTCGCAGGCTTGCTGGAAATATGGACAGCATCATTCCAGCTGCTGAACAGGCACAGCTCGATGTCCAGGGATGTATGTACTCCTGGCACGTACAATTGAAGGCGATCTCAGCCAGTTTGCTTTGTGCCGCCATGACTCCACTTTGAATATTAACTGCGATTGTCGAATTGTTCCCAGACGGGCGATAAAGGCTATCGGGAGAAGTGGTGCCGAACAATAAGCAAGTGAGACCCCTTAATCTCAATTCTCTTCTGGGTACCCAGAACATAATCGAATATAATATTATCAGTTTAA
This sequence comes from Drosophila tsacasi, assembly GCA_018904565.1. Lineage (NCBI taxonomy): Eukaryota > Metazoa > Arthropoda > Insecta > Diptera > Drosophilidae > Drosophila > Drosophila tsacasi. The sequence continues at coordinate 4,871 of JAEIHY010019758.1, forward strand.
CTTTAGCTTTCCAGCAGTTTTAGCTGACTTTAGTCATCACCCTACTATACTTTGGCCAGCCATAAAATACTATAGACTGTGATACGAGACTTTTACGCACACTTGGCGTTCCACAGAAGCAATATTTAGCAGGTGCGTTGTGCTTTCCCAATCGCGGCAAGGGATTCCGGATAAGTGCGTCTATTAAGATGGTTATCGCACACACGCTGCGGTTTGTTTACGCTGCGTTCTCCACAGACGTGGGTGCGTTATCAACCATTCGAAGTTCCCAACGGTGAAAAAGCTAATTTCCATACAATATTTTAGGCGCCAGTCTAAAAAATGGCTACAAAGCTTTTAAAGTCTTTTGGGGGCGTTCTGGTTTTCTTATTCTACAACTAGAGAGATCCCTTACTTCTTTTTTAATATATATTTGATTCTTTTGAGTAAAAGCTAATACCTTTATCATCTTAAAAACTATCACTACAAGCACATGTTTGTTATACAATAAAATAAAATTTTTAAAAAGATATCTTCTTTTTAATAATTCTCATAATGAGATTTATTGATAAAAAACCGATATCAAGACGAACAGTCAACATAATTTACAATCCACCCACATTTGCTTATTTCAGTAATCGTTGGACGCTCTTAGAGAGCGGGAGACTCTTGTCGTGTATATATACAAATAGCTATCAAACGCAGATTTATGGATATATGGAGATATGTAGGATGAGGCCGCTAACCAAGACGACTGACTAACTGTAGATGCGCTAGACCTGCGCTGATTTTTGCTCAAGAGGCGAAGGAGAAGGCTGGCAGCGGTCCCTTCTCCACGATTTTCAGAGCCTTAATGGTGTCCAGCGCCTGTTGCTGACTGCCCAGGCCGAATACGTCGAAGGCGCTTAGATTAAACCTGCTAAGTCTGGCAGAGATAAGGGATCGTTAATCTAATGCATACGCACAGCGGTCAACCTTTGCTCACCTATCGCCCGAGATGGCCTGCAAAAACTTGTAGTAGCTGGGGCGCAGGCTCTTAGGCTCCAATATGCCCGCGTGGAAAAGCACGGCTGTGAAGAAGGAGTACAGGAACAACATAAAGTGTGGGATGTGCGGCAGGATGCCTCGCTCTTGGCCCTTGGTACAAAGGATCTGCAAGGAGAAAATAGTATTAAAATATACTTAAAAACTCCTTTAATCACTGAATTCAATATGAGCCTACCTGCAGCGCCTTCCACATGACATACAAGGCCACCGTGTTGTCCGGATACATGGTGAAGGTCGCGGACGCAATAAGTCCGGCTGGAATGGCAAATCTGGCATCATCCCGGTTGAAACTATGGCGCAGCAGACAGGAAATCGCCTGTAAAGATCAAAATTGTTACTGCTGATCAACCAATCGTGAAGGTTCGTTAATTACTTTGTACAGGAATGAGAAGCTGCCCATGAACATTCCCAGTTGCAAGGTGCTCCGATTGAAGACTTGCTTTTTCCACGGCATCTTTCCGGCCATTATGCGCTTAGTGTTCATCACCATCTTGAGGGCAACCTGCAGCGCCACCCCTCCCACGAAGGGCTTGACACCCCCCATTACCGAATACCTTATGCAGCTTTGGTGGTGTCTGCAGCTGACGTGCTTTGCGCGGATCAGGTTGCTGTAGACTCGCACCCAGTCAGAAACAGAGGAGAAGCTAACGGCGGGACGACGTCTGGAGGGAGCTGGTTGTTCGCCTGGAACTATTGGTGCCGGCTTTGCCACCGGTCCGGCCTCCTCTTTGCCCACAAATATGCGGAGAATGTTGAATATGGAATCCTTGGAGATGCCAAGTCGATATAGGTAGAGTAGGGCCGCCATGCTCACGCCAAAGATGAGAGTCTGGCCGTTGGGTATAGATCGCACCCAACCCCGTGACTCTGCCATTTTCCAGAGCGATTCTGTGGCCACGTTTGCAACGTACAATGTGAGCAGCGGTCGGCGGGCGGGACGCTCCACCAAAATGGCGCTGAACGAAGCAAAGAAGCACGGTATAAAGGATACCGTGGAGAAGTGATAGCGACCTAAGACGTTCCGTAGTAGGCAATTGTACAGTATGAAGGTGTACGCGTTGGTAACCAAAAACGCTGTGGACTGTATAATCCCCAGCAGGGTACGCCGCAGATCCCCCAAACTTGGCACTTTGTGGCGCATCAGCAAGGATATTGCGTATACGACGGTGTAAACACGGAGGCAGTAGGGTGTGGCCGAGAGGAGAATTCCAGCAGCGGCGCTAATGCAATTGTCTGTCCAAGGGTGCTGAAACTCCTTGCAGGTGATGCACAGCGCATTGTTGATCAGTTTACTTTGCCCCGACATCGTGAAAGTTCAATCTGTGTGGTGAGAATAAAGAATAAAAACGCTTAGTTTATCATTAAATAACAAATATATTATTTTAAAGCATGGCATCATTTTTTTATAAATTTAAATATACATTTTTGTGGGTGGCCAAACTCTATTTGAATCGTTAGTCACTACACATGGGGTGGCCGAGTCCGGGTCCGTTCCTTAACCTTTAATCTTATCTACAGGCTACAAGTGTTCGCCGCGTTATTATTCTTCTTTTAGCGCTATCGGTTGTTCCACTGAACTTGGAAAAAGTCGCTAAATTAGCTTTGGTTTTTAAATGTTTTGTATTTTTTAATTTCGCGGAAGACGCACTGCACCTGCTGCTGGCCAGGCCAGAACTGACTGGTTCACGGGAAGCAAGCCTGAGAAGTTGGATTGGCGGATTACAGCTGGTTGGCGGGTACCTGTGACAATTTACTGCTGTCTATCGATAAGATATATACGTGATTAGCCGTCGCGGGGGATTTGCACGCAGTCAGGGCAAAGGTACATATGCGGTAGAAAAAGCTGTTAGAAGTAGGTATTCTAATCATTTGGTGTCGGGTAACAAATTATACCAAGCTTATGGCAAATATTAATAGTTACTGCAGAGAACTGAGGCTTTTATCAACTTTATTATTAACCAGATAATAGCTTTTTATATATTTTGCTTATTTTACAACTTTAGGCACGGATAGATTGAGTAATGACTCAAAATTCGAAATACAATTATAATACCTCGCAAGGCTATACAAAAAGTTAGAATAACAAACTATCTAATTTTTACAACTTAAAAAAACGGCAATAAAAAATGAATACCTTTGGAATTTATTTCCTCACTTCGGCGGCAGAGCACTAGAATAGTATTTAATACTATGGATTAAGCTTGTGATAAGAGCTATTTCTTTTGTAAGTATAACAATATGGTAGTATTTATTAACCCAGATAAAACTAACCTAGGCTACATTAGATTACACATTGCGACTAAAGGTTGTTGCTATACTGAAATCAAGTTCTCTGTCGGCACCCAACTTTCCCCCTCGCGATTTGCATAAGAAATATGGATGGGCTCCACAAGTCACTGGCCTCCGGGTCAAGTCGAGATTTGTCCGCAACGGCTCGGTGTTTCGTGGGGGACGGGGACTGTTCTAATCTCCATTGCCGAACTACTTACTGGGTAGAGAGGTACTCACGAGTCAACTACTGGACACTTGATTGCGGCAATAAAGTGATCGATGCCTAATCGCCGATTTGTACGCTGCTTGATTTGAGATACGGCCTATGCTGGCACTCCGATATGCGGCTGTTTTCCACACAGATTGGCTTGACTGCGCGGGGAGAGCTACGGATCCGAATTTCGGAATGATAATTTGACAGATTAAATGAGATGAAACGAGTGACGCGCAGCGCCTGCTGTGATTCCGGATTATATATATATACTATATGCCGCTGCTCCGTGAGTATTCCGTGTCTTGCATCGGATGGAATCGGCCGAGTATATAGTACTTTATGTCGACGAAGACGGGAAGTGGAGCAGCAAAGTCCAAGCGACCAACAACAACAAGTGGTCGCTGGGGCGGCGCCGTGGAGGAGGTTTTTTCGATTTCGCTGCTCTGAAGCAGCAGCTGCTTCGCCCGTTAGCAGTCTGTCAGCTGCATATTTCTCTTCGTCACAGCAACAGCGTTTATCTCACTTGTATCAGCGTGTCTAACGAAGCAATCGCGCGTTTTGTAAACAATAATAAGAACAACTGCTCTGGTCATCTGCTTCGTCCGCGCGCATATCGATATATCGATAGCGCCGAGAGATTCGATTGGTGTGCGCGCTGCGATGTTCTGCAGACGATAGTGCGCGCGGGCTTGAATTGAATATCGGAGATGCCGTCTTTTATTATTAGCACTAAAATAGGGAATAAAAAAAGAATATAAAAATTTTTTAATTTAAAAATAAATTACCATAGATATTGCTTTATTGTTAGTTTTACTTATTTGGTTATATTTTGTTTTTATTCTAAAAATTTGTTAATTACAAATCGTGCACATTTTTGAGAATCTTAATGGTGGTTGATGTTAAATTTTAAAAATACTCGTTTTTTTGTGTTCATTAACTAGTATTTTAATGGAAAATCGAAATATGTTGGACTTTGTTAGTCACTATATTTTTCTCTTATATAATAATAGTATTTTTTTATAATTTTATTTTGTATTTGATTTAGGAACGATGATTACCAAACATTTTGCAAACAAATTAAAATTTGTTTTTTTTTCGTTTTTTTATTATAAATTATTAATCGACACACAAATTATTATATTATAAGCAGATTTGTCAAGTAAATAATTAAATAAATGAATAATTAAAAATATATAAATATGAAAATGAGAACAAATTAATTTGCTTGACAGATGAATTAATATATCATTTACAAAAAATTTAATTGTATTTTAGAATTTTTAAACTGATTAGTGATAAGTAAATGCTTGATGTTTTCTAGGTAGGTCTAATTTAGCATCTTTGTATTGCCTTAAGTTGTTGGGTGTTTTTCACCTAAAGAAATTTATGTCGAATGTTAAGTTTTTATTGATTAAAACAACATTTTCTCTCCAGAGAGAGTCTTAATTGGCTGAAAATTATCCGACAAAGCTTAAGAGTCGCTTTAGCTGTGGTGCTCTCCCCATTGCGGTCTGCAGCCTACGCGTGGTTGAAATTTTCATTTGCGAATCCTGTGGCGACCTCTGAGGCCACAATGCGTGCCAAAATCAACTCAGGCTGCCTCACAGCCAAAGCACTTTGCCTGCCAAATTGTTTGCCATTCGAACAGGCAGCAGGCAGGAGGCTTTTTCGGTTCGCAGGAAAACGCTGCCAAAGACTCTGTGCCCGTGCAATCAATTGGATTTCGGCTGTAGTTCTTAAAGTCTATCTGAGGCTGTCCCTGGATCACCTCATATTCCACTTTCGATGCTACCTTCCGTTTCCGACAGTTCCTTTTCACTTGCACGTGCACTGCGATAAAAAGCATATCGAAATAATATCAATATGTACATATATACTTATAAAAATGAAAAGTAATGAATGCCCAAACAAAGAAAGGAAATATTAAATAGAAAATTTATATAATAATAAAATCCAAGCATTAATTCATAGGAATTAATAACGTCCACCTAATCTATTTCCCAGTGTAGGGAAGCTCTTTGAGTGCGGTTTTCGCGGCACAACGGATATACAAAATATTTCGTTATTGTCTGTAGCTTCCCCCACTCTTGGCTGCTTCCACTCTTGTTGCTATTGCCATTACCTGTGGCATGGCTTATTTTGTAAAGCCAAAAGCGCTTAAGTAGTTCATTCAGGACGAGTATACGGCCTAAGCAGATGGGGTGAGAGTCCTTTTTCTGGCCCACCTCCCCCACCTGCTTGCCAGCGATGTGCGGTCTGTGCGTAGCTTCATTTCTGCCGTTTGCCGCTCAAATGCTTAGCGAAATTGCGGCCGCTTTGTGTGATTCCCCTGTTTTTGCCGCGGCTTAGTCGGGGGTGCCATGTATATCAAACATACTTGACTCTGTCAGGACCTGGCACTCACTTAATTTACTCGAGGTGTTTCGGCGCTCGACGTCCGTATCCGTATCCCGGCATAAATCTTTGTTTCTGACGTGTCGCTAAGTAGGCACTTAAAAGGTGAGCTGCTGGCCCATCTCGGCCGTATTGTGGCTGCTAATCTAAGCCCGGCCTCCGCTTTCTTTGGGGTTCAATGGGCAATTAGCCCGGATTGCGGACAGGGTGAAAGATCCAGGCCCCAGGCTCCAGGCTCCAGGCACAAGCTTCCAGGTTGCAGGTTGCAGGTCGAGTGCAGCATAATTGTCGTAATAGCCGGTCGAGAAAAGGGCACACAGGGGTCCTGGAGCTGTCAATCCGACAGCCACTTAGGAATCAATTTGGCCAGCGGGCGTGCTTTTAATATGCAGCCGAGTACACGAAACGGATTCCCGAAATCTGTAGCCAGCCCGGGATGGGGATTGAGCTCGTGTTGGGGCTCATTGAGCTGCAGAGCACCTCCAGCTCCTTCCAACAGCTCCGGCATTTATAGACTTGTCTTGGGCTCATTTATCCTAGTCCGAAACCACCATCCCCTCTGGCATTGCTTAATGCGGAGGTCCTGTTCAGGATGCCGCCTGCATGTGGCCATTTGTTTAGGTCCTTTGTGGAGGGTGTGTGTGTGTGTGTGTGGTTGCGTCCAAATGTGTTCAATTAAGCGGTAATAAATTGTTCATTTGCTCATTGGTGCGCATGGCCATTACAACAACAACAGCAGCAGCAGCAGCCGAAGGAGCCTGAGCCGAATCAGGATCCGGAGCAGAGGAGGAGGAGCAGGAGTAGGCAGGATCTATGGCTGGAGGAGACATTGTCGTCACTGTAATATTTTATGGGGACCAGCAGCGTACGGTGATGCATATCCTGCCATTAGCAAGCCTTTTGCATAATACACAATTAATTTTGCACAAAGTTGTTATTTTATTAATTGCTTCCATTCGTTTCTTTCCCCACTCCTACCCCAGATCAGCAGTCGGTTAACCGAAACCTTGTGGGCTGGGCCAGGTCCAACCAAGGGATCCGGGAATCATCAATAGCAGTGGCCAGGAGTCAGCCAAAAACCATAACGCCACCTTTCCCCGTTTGCCATTGCCGCCTCTTTTCCACTTTTCCCAGCTAGTAGTGGCAAGCCAACCAAAAATGTGGAGCAGACCGCACTGACTTCACATCAAAATATAAATTTTGCGGCGGCTGCTAAAGAACAAGTGCCAAAACAGACATTTCCCCAACCCAACCCTTTGTTTTCCTTGGGCCAGAGAAGAGTCACACATGTTCGACTGTTTGGCGTGGGAGTAAATGTGTCAAATGTCACACAGCCGGGCAGGCAAGCCGAGAGACAATTGCCGCAATGCCAGCCGGAGACTTGTCGGGCGGAAATTGTTACCAAATGTAAAATTAACAATGGATTATGTGCAGCTTCTGCCTCTCCGCCCTTTTTTTCCGGCGCATGTGGCATCCTCATCGACTCTTGCCTTTGGAAATTGAAGTCAGTTGATGTTGAACTGTTGTTTTTCTCCCCCAATTTCAAACTGTTTGGTGAATAAGGAGTAAGTGCTTCCAATGGCATTTCGATATTCCTATGGGCTCTGGGTGTCTAACAGAAGATAGATTTGAATTTCAGCACGTTTGATGACAGTGAATATGATTGAAAAAGAAGATACTGCCAGCACCACTTAGTTATGGAAGTAAGCTATAGTATTTCAGTTTCGGAATTCGGGTTCAAAAATATATTAAAGAGCATCAGGTTCTTATTGGGTTTGGTTGCTCTCTTTATGGGGTTGAATTTGGTTTACTGTTTAAATTCGGTTTTTGAAAACGATATTGGCTTACTAATTGAGAGCACGTTAATTAAAAGATCGAAATGCTTCAGATTGCGTAGTTTATTACCTAAAGCATAGCTACCATACATTAGCAGCCTGATCCAGGTGGATAGGTGTGCGTGCCAGTTAGTAAATTGAGATAGTTGAACCTCTCCAGCCAAGTTGTGGGATGAGCTCCATTCCTGGCTTCCGTATGCAAATGTGTCTACTCGGGGAGAACAACAACGTCAACAGAGAGGAGCTGCGGCCAAAATCAATTCCCGGCGTCCCTGCCAAGGTGCAATATCCCCGGAGCAAAGTCAAACGAAATTAGTTTGCTGCTCATAAAACTTTTCCACCAAGTTTGCGCTGCTGCCCACACTCACCTGCTCGAACCTCGGAGTCCACGTAAACTTCGGTAGTATGTGTATGTGTATGTGCACACAATAACTTTGGCTTGCCGCCGGTGGGCGGATACATGTGGGAAGGGAGAGGGAGTAGGTGTAGCGGAGCACAGGAACCGGAAGCCCGGTTACCCCACATGGCTCTTCACCTGAGATTTGAGACTTGAGACATGAAAAGTTTTTTGCGGCTCGCCGGCCAGTGGGTCCCAAAGCTTTAATTGTATTTCAAGTTCCAAATTGTACTGGTCCCCGTACCCCTCGTTGTTGTCTGGTTCCTCCTTTTCCTCCTGGTCGCTTGATACGCCTCTTTTTACCTCCCACGCTTCTTCCATTTCCATGCGTGATAAATGGCCAAAATGGAAAAATCGCTCGTTTGCTTTTGACCCGCTTTGTTCGCTTTGGCGCTACGTTTCGCTGTCCTCGCTGGAAGCAACATTTCAGGGCTTTTGTCTTTCAATTTGGCCCGAAAATCTCTTTTTCGGCCAGTTGCGGTGGCATTTGCTGCCACCCACGCCCGCTTTCTTCTTCGCTTGTAATCGCTCTGTTTGCATTTGCGCTGCATACTTTTGTGGGGCAACGCACATTGCTGGATTTAGTATCGAACCATTCAGATGTCTGCCTACAGTACCATCTCAATAAAAGGCCAGAGTAAACAAAATAGAGATTCTTGAATTGGGTATATCAGGTAACCAAAGCGGGTAAGAGAGTATAATAACTAAGTTTATAGAAGGAGTTTATGGAAGACGGAAGCGGACATCTTTGACTTTTAAGTAGTCTTGAATTTCTTTTAACCAAATTTATAATAAAGTGCCTTGAGTGGAAGATTTTCTCGAATTTGATTGCAGTTTGAAGATACTCATGTGAGGTATAAGACAATAGTCATAACCATTTTTCTATCTTGCTCTCACTTGCTCCGAAGTTTAGACGTGACTTAAGCCGTAAGTCAAACAGCGACTGTAGCAGAACAAAGTAAGTCATTTTACAAATTTTACCACTAACTAAATCAAGAGAGCAATTGTTTATACCCTCAATACCAATATATTTACTGAAATCGTTGGCATCATTTCTAGGGCTTACTGTACTTGGCTTTGCCAAGACCACACTGTATAATTGGGCTAACGTGTTCTGCGGGCGTAATTCATTCTGTTTATATGCTCTCACTCTGGCCAAGCTGGATTGTTGAAATGTGAAAAGATTTAATTTATTTGAAGTGCGAGCGAAAAAAACGACTTCACTTCACTGAGATTGGACCGGGTCTGGCTCTGGGTCTTGGATTTGATGCGCTGGCTCCGATTCGCTTTCGAATTGCATTTATTCAAACGTTTCGATTGCTTTCCAGTGGATTCAATCTTCGAGTGATTTATTGTGTAGCCCAGACGAGGGGCGACGGATGGCGAGGGAGAAGGGAAAGCGGGATGGGAATCGTGATTGCGTTTGCCTAGGCACAACAATTATCCGCTGTTTATGTAAACGAAATCAATAATTAAGTCTCGGCCAAAGCCCTAAATTAGAAGCATTGTAAACCCGAATCTATACATTAACTGTAAGCAGTTCTATAATTATGTCATTAGACGGCATAACAAATACTGCCAGCTCCTTGAGCGAAAGTCCTTATAAGAACTACTCGAAGCCCTCGTTCGTCCAGTTCAGCCAAGGAAAATGAAGTTCATGAAGTACGCCGTCTTCTTTTACACCTCAGTGGGCATTGAGCCATACACGAAGGCCTCTCGCCCGCGGAAGAGCAGCGGATGGGCCAATCTCCTCTTCTGGACAAACGTGATCAACCTGAGTGTCATAGTGTTTGGGGAGTTCCTCTACCTGGGAGTCGCCTTTGCCGACGGAAAACTAATCGACGCGGTCACGGTAATGTCCTATATCGGGTTCGTGTTCGTGGGCATGAGCAAGATGTTCTTCATCTGGTGGAAGAAATCGGATCTCAGCGCCATGGTCGCGGAGCTGGAGCACATATATCCCCAAGGCAGGGCCCAGGAGGAGTATCGGCTGGAGAGCTATCTCCGCTCCAGTTCCCGGATCAGTATCACCTACGCGCTGCTCTACTCGGTGCTCATCTGGACCTTCAACCTGTTCAGCATTATGCAGTTCCTGGTCTACGAGCTGTGGCTCAAGATCCGAGTTGTGGGCCAAACCCTGCCGTATCTCATGTACTTCCCCTGGAACTGGGAAGGCAATTGGTCGTACTATGTATTGTTGTTTTGCCAGAACTTAGCGGGACACACCTCGGCTGCGGGGCAAATCTCCACGGACCTCCTGCTCTGCGCCGTGGCCACTCAGGTGGTGATGCACTTCGATCACCTGGCCAGGGTGATGGAGACCCGCGTCCTAAGTGGCTCTTGGGCGGAGGACTCGCGATTTGTGGTAGACACAGTCCGTTACCATCAGCGCATTCTCCGCCTCACAGACGTGCTGAATGACATATTCGGAATACCGTTGTTGCTTAACTTCATGGTCTCCACATTTGTCATTTGCTTTGTCGGATTCCAGATGACCGTGGGTGTGCCGCCGGACATAATGATCAAGCTCTCATTGTTTCTATTCTCATCGCTTTGCCAGGTGTACTTGATATGTCATTACGGACAGTTGATTGCCGATGCGGTGGGTACGATTACAATCCTAAAGATACTTTTATTATTTCTTTTACTTTTTTCAGAGTTCTGGCCTATCTATTGCTGCATATAAACAAAATTGGAACCATGCCGATGTTCGTTATCGTCGTGCTCTAGTGTTTTTTATAGCTCGAGCGCAGAAAACTACCCATCTGAAGGCCACAGTGTTTATGAGCATAACCAGAGCCACCATGACGGATGTATGCCTTGAATTAAGATCACTTTAATCCCGATTTATATACTGGTTTTATGATTGCAGCTTCTTCAAATATCGTACAAGTTCTTTGCCTTGCTCAGGACCATGTACATCAAATAAATTTGTTCAGCGAAAATGTATCAAATTTTAGGCTCTATTCCGACTCAACGAAATCAAATTAAATAATACATTCTTTGGATTAAAATTTCTACTGTAATATCTGTTCACCACAAATATTGTAATACCACAAATAAAAAGAGAGGTTGATTAAGAATGCTCATTGTGCATTATAATTTTTTTTTGAACCGGTGCACCTGTTATTACACCCACTACTTCGCTACTTCTGAAAGGATTAGTTAGTGATGACGTTTAGGTTACCCTCTAACCTTAGCCCTATCGAACTTTAAGGAATTTGATACAACTACTCGATCGATATTAAAGAAAGTAAATTTCATGATCTTTCATAGGCATTCTGCATAAATACCTTCTCTACTTGTGTTCAAAAACCGAAAAGTATTATCTTGTGTAAGCCTCAATTTATGTAGATTTAAATTAAGAAGCCTTTCAATCTTGTGTTAGGAAAATACTCAAATATAAATTTTATTGTTTTTTAATTGTATATTATAAAAATTATACTTTTTGTGTCAAGATAATACCTTTTTTTTTAAAGGGTATACTACTTAAATTGTTAATTTAATCATCGTCAAATCAGTAATCAATAGTTGCATCGCATGACGAATAACTTGCACAGGACTATAAAAGGACTGCAAATTGTTCGGAAGGTTCATTCTAAAAGAAAAACTAATAGAAATAACAACTAATAACAACTAACTGATTTCAGAGATGGAAAATTTTATGAAGTACGCTAACTTCTTTTACCAACTCCTTGGCATAGAGCCCTACTCAAAGAATTTGTCCGACGAAAAATCCAGCATGAGAGCCCGCTTTTTATTTTTGGCGAATGTGATCAACTTGACCATCGTTTTAATCGGTGAAAGCCTTTACGTCTGCAGTGCCTTCAAGAATGGGAAGCTCCTAGAGGCCGTCACGGTGGCGTCCTATGTTGGGTTCGTATTTGTGGGCATGAGTAAGATGCTCTTTATCCGTTGGAAGAGGTCTGTCATGGATGAGATGATGAGGGACTTGGATGAGCTCTATCCGCGTGGCAGGCTTCAAGAGGGAAGATACGACCTTCAGAGTTACCTGCACTCCTGCTCAAGGATCAGCCTCACCCACTCGACGCTCTACTGCGTTCTCATCTGGACCTTCAACTTGTTCTGCGTTGTGGAGTTTTTGGTCTACGAGAAGTGGCTAAAACTTCGCGTGGTGGGCAAGACCTTGCCCTACCAAATGTACATTCCTTGGAAGTGGGAAGACAACTGGTCCTATTACCCATTGCTCTTTTTGGAGAACTTTGCGGGCTGCACCTCTGCTGCGGGACAGTTATCCACGGATCTCCTTCTTGTCGCTGTGGTCACACAGTTGGCAATGCACTTTGACTGCGTTTCAAGAACGATGGAGAAGCACAAGCTTACCGGAAACTGGGAGGAGGATTCCCAATTTCTGCGGGACATAGTTCGATATCACGAGCGGATCCTTCGCTTGGCCGATGTGGTCAACAATATATTTGGAGTTCCGTTGTTGCTCAACTTCATGGTTTCCTCGTTCGTAATTTGCTTTGTAGGGTTTCAGATGACAGTTGGAGTTCCGCCGGACATGATAATCAAGCTGCTCCTGTTCCTGGTTTCCTCGATGAGCCAGGTGTACTTGATCTGTCACTACGGACAAATGGTTGCTGATGCGGTGAGTTCTGGGTAATGAAATATAATCATACTGTGAAAAGCCCAACTAATTTTTCCAGAGCTCTGGTATATCGCTGGCCACTTACAATCAGAACTGGATTCATGCGGATGTTCGATACAAGCGAGCTCTTGTCATTATTATGGCGAGAGTTCAGAAGACAACCTATCTGAAGGCCACAATCTTTTTAAATATAACCAGGGCCAGCATGACAGACGTAAGAGTGGTCTGGCAGGATAGCATTGTAAGATAATTACCTCGATACCCATTTTCCTTTTCAGCTCCTTCAGCTTTCGTACAAGTTCTTTGCTCTGCTTCGAACCATGTATGTCCAATAAGGATGATTGAATTCAGATGATTCTGCTTTATGCGCACCACGCAAACGCTTTAGAGAACACGATGATCATTATAACCTTGGTCCTGGAAAAAACTAAGCAAATCTACAGCTGCTCTGGAATAGAAAAAAGGAAATCTTTGGTTTCCATATATTAGAAATTTATTATGTGTTTCTGTCCCATATTTATGTAAACTGAAATATTTATTTCTGTTCTTATAAATAAAAGCATTACAAGGATTTCCCCTCTTTTTATTGTTTTTATTTCTTTTTAATAATGAGATTATTCTTAATAAGTATTTTTTTAAAGAGAGTAACACATATTGATACAATATTTAATATCTTAGAATCTAAATGAAATTTGTATACATTTTTTTAAAACGTTACGTGGACATAGGGAAAAAAAGCTAATATCCGCATTGTGCATTATTATCCACCTATATAATTAAAAATACAAGTGCACATCGTAAGGACTCGTCGCACCTGTTTTACCCAACAAACGGACAGAACTTCGTGTCAGCCTTGACCTTTACTATTTAACTAGTATTTTGCTATCACCGACGAGTAAATATTCTTACGGTAAGAAAGGATTTTTGAATTAATATTATTTTGAATAAAATAAAGCCAACCTGGCTGTAACCTGTTTTCATACCTCTGGTATGTGGACGTTCGATACAAGCGGGCCATGGTCATTATTATGGCGAGAGCCCAGAAAACAACCTATCTGAAATCCACTATCTTTTCTTATGTAACCAAAGGCAGTATGACAGATTTAAAAATGGACAGCATGGAAGCATGCTTCTCCTAGCTCAACCTATTCAATTATTAAATTTTCAGCTCCTTCAGCTTTCGTACAAGTTCTTTGCTCGGCTCCGAACCATGTGAGTCCAATAGGGATGACCGGCGAGATCTCTCAATCCCTAAGCCCTTCTCTATGCGCACCACATAATGCTTGCAAAGGCTCAACGCGAGCATAATTATGCGGCGGCACGGGCACCACGCATGTCCATCGTAGCTTCGACACAGGCAAAAAGCGTGGCAATCTTTTTAGTTCTCGCTGCTGGCACTGAAAAGGCAATTCTACGGCTCCACCGGAGGGGGAGTGGAAAAATGGGTTGCTACAAAAGGAAATTGCAGAGTACATTTTACTCTTCACTGCACACAAGTTGTGCTTATGAGTTTTTACAGCTTGTTATGCCCTGGTTGAAGGGGTACTTTAGCCGAGACTCAAAGGATAGTCTGAGACTCGAATGAGTTTCTTAGAAAAAGTTTTAGAATTTAAGTGTTGTGTACAATTTTGTTTACTTGGGTATGGCTGAAACGCAGTTTAAAAATGTAGAGCATCTGAGTTTAATTAAGTAATATTTGTTTTTGTTAATTCTGGTTGTTAGTTTTTAAATTTCAATTTAGAGTGCATGCCAATTCGGTTCTTAAAATCATTCCTGCTTGTTGTTGCTCGTTTTTTGCAATTTTAAGTTTGGCGCATTAGGCAATAGGGAAGCGGGAGGAGAATAAGGAAAAATCGGGTATTGAGGGTATGAGGGCTATAGTGGGAAAGCCCCATCTCGAGGGACTGGACAACCAACCAGTTTGATGGCAACTAATGCAGTTCTGCCAGGATGTGTGGCTGTGCGCACGCACTCAACAATATTAGCAATTTATGCGCCGGAGCGTGCCCGGGCGCTGGAAGGAGATGGACAGGACGTGGGAGTTGCCAGCATAACATGTTCGTTTTTGACGAATTCCGACCTCACCTGCATAGTTATTGTTTGTGAGGGCCACGTGCATAAACTATATTAAAATCTATTTTTTTATTTGGCCCGAACTCGAATGGCCGCCCAAATCCTGTCAATTTCCCCTTCTCGTCCACTGACGCCGGCATGACACATTTTTTGTGCCAGTCCTACTTCTTTATTTATGTGAGTGTATGTGTATGGACCAGCACTGCTTTTCCGTTGTGTGCGCTGTGGCTCTTTTTGGGGATTTATTTTTCATTTTCTGTGAAATTTTTATAAAGCTCCAAATGTGCTACAATTTAATTTCTGGTCACGTTCTGTGTGATTTCCAAATGGCAACAGTTACAACGGCCACGAATAAAAGAGACAACAACAGGAAGAAAGGTTGAAAAAGTCTTTCAATATCTCCCGCTGTCATATTGCATAATTTAAGGCGTCCTAAACATGGGCACATTATTACCATGTTCATAAACATAATTGTATCTGGTCGAGAGAGTCCAAAACCCTCGGCCAGCGCAGAGATCATATCGGGTCAAGTCAATTACCGATATTGTCACGGTTATCCTGGCGCCACGCAAATTATCAACGGCAACTGCAAATGGCCATGCAACTGCGGCTGACCCAAAAAATAATTCAATAAATTCGTTTCATAAATCAATAATAAATTAGCTAATTGGCAAACATTATAGCTAAATATATGTGGTATGCTTCACCAAATATGAGCCTGTTTTAGTAAATGAAATTCGTGGCATATAATTACCTATAACTAAATAGATTAAAGTGGTTAAGTAAAATATTTGCTATTATTTATTATTATTATTTGCCATAGTAAAAGAGCAATTTCTGAGGCACTAAAACTATTGTAGTTGCCATTATGTGTGAAATTCCAGATTAATAAAACGAATATAAGGCAGCAAACTTATTGAGATACGAGCGAGAATCATCCACAAGTTCGGTTATTAATAAAGCTGGTGAACTACGAATCCAGCTAAATGCCACAATTATCCAATTACATCTTCATCCTTGCGCCAGATTCCAAAACCCGTTCACATTCATTGCATTTATTTCATTCATTGTATGGTTTTCCGAAGGGCTATCAACATAAACATTTCTGTCATTTATGGGCAAATATAAATTTACATTTCCCGCAGAAAATACACCGTGACCAGCGAAGCGAGAAGTGAAGCGGCAAAAAACGAATCCTTTTTTGGCCTCATGAATGCTCCTCCCGCCGCCCACCGGCGGTTGTTAAGTCCACTTATCAAAACGTGCAAATAACTCGACTGCCGGAAGGGGGACGGACACGTGATGGCAACTGGTGCCCTGATGATGACCCGGGTGGGGCGTGTTCAATGACCAATTGGCAAAAAACGGCTGGCATTGTTGCAGAATAACCTCGGCAAAGACGAGCTCACAAAAAACTGTGACCCAATCGCTGGACAAACTCGGGCAGCAGTGCATTATTGTTGCCACACTGGCTGTTTTGTTTTTTCAATTAGCTGCCATTAAATTGAATTCAAATATTGAAACAATATGTTGCCCTGCAGCACCCTCTGTCCCCGATGCAATCCTCCAACTGGGGGATTTTAGTTTCAGCTTAGCGGCGGCCCATGTCCCTCGCCACCCGCCGCCACCTCTGATCTGGCGTGATTTATTGATTTTGAGTGCAGTTTTTCTTGTCAAGCGCTGCTGACTGCAGCTCATACGCTCGGGCAGGCATAGAAAAATGCTAAAATACTAAAAAAACTGGCCGTGCGGAAATCGCACAAAAATTGTTTCGATTTTAATATAGTTTTTCGGCTCAAAGGAATGCCGTTGGCCGGTCTCAGTGGTGTTGAGTGGATGTGTGAAAACCTAGATATATATAAATCTATGGATGGATATACGTTCGGAATCCTTTTCAAACTCTAAATGGAGACTAAAAGCCCCTAAATTAGTTTGCCAGCATTATTACTCATACGCAGTGTGTGTGGCCGCAGCGATATTTTTATGGCCTTGCATTAGGCAAATGGTATGGCAGGCTTTCAATGAATATGGCCCGAAATGAAAGACATTCCCCTGCCCCGGCCTCAGGCAAGACAGCATTTGTTAATGGCCATCGTGAGGTCCCTTTTTTGTCGCCGCTTTTCCGCTATTTCGAGCCATGATTGCCGATGATTTAACGTTGGCTTATTGATTTCTTATGGCCCATTAATAGCTGCTTTCCCCCGGCCAACAAATGGCATTCATATTCGGAACGATTTGTCAAGGCGGCGACTCAGGACGTCTGCCTTTATCTGGATAATTGTGACAGTAATGCGAGCGAGCCCTACAGAGTAGGAATCTATTCAGATATATATAGTATATATATATCCATATAAGTTGTCAGCAATCACTGAAACTTATCAAATGCGAAAAATGCGACTTGGGTGGCTAGGCGGCTGGGAGGCTGCGTAAGCAGGATTAGGGCCTAAGTAGGATGCTCAGCCGCACACAAAGCGGCCACAAAGACGCGCCGAGATAAGCGAGGGGATTTCATTTGCTCATTACTCAACAGCTTACAGGGAAGCGGCCTTCGGAGAGGAAGTAATAAGAGTGCGGCTGTGAGCACATAAGAAATGCATGTGCACATAATTCATTTTTTATGCTGGATTACAGAAGCAACAAAAATGGTGGCTCATACATATACAAGGCTCACCTACACCTACACCTACACGGGAGACCGCAGCACTCAAACTATCCTGCAAAAACTTGTGCGAAAAACAGAGAGCTAGAGAGAGAGGACGGGCTTGTCATCGTCTGCTACTGCAGCTCCTGCAACGGAAACGGAAGCGACATCCAAGTTTATGTTAAAGTTTGATGCAAAACCCCCAAACTTGCACATACTTACACTCGAAGCGTTGTCAGCTGTCATTACAGGGATATGATATTAGTTTTAGTTTCTGGTTTTATGCTATAATTTTTTTAATGCTTAGTTAGGTATTGGCAATAAACTTAAATAAAGTCCTATGATATTGTTGTACATACTTACCGTCTTCAGTTATCTGTTCAAGCAATAATACCAACTCAAAATATAAACAAATTGGCTTACATTTTACTTATAGAATCCATAAACATTTTCCACAGTGTAAGTAGCTTGATGTATGTGCCCGGAAAAGTTTCGCTCCTTTCTCTCCTTGTGTTGACTTTTGTGGCTCCTGTAAGTGTCGAGTCTTGTGGTGGTGTCCGTTGCACGTGTAAGCGTGTGTGTGTGCTGCAGGTGGAAAGGAAATTAAATCAGCCTCGTGTGGCGTGCACATCATTAGTATGTATAGAGGCTTCTCAGGACAGGCTCGATGATTATGATTGCTGCTGCTGCTGCTGCTGCTGCCGCTTCTGCTTTTCCTGGCTGAGGTCCTGTGGCTGCAGGAAGACACTGATAGACGACTGCGACACTTTTCTTACAGGCACTGAAAATTGGGTTTGCATTAAAGTGGCAACGGCTTGATTAGTCGTTGCATACGAAATTTACTTGGTTCCTGTGTATACAAGAAATCGAGCGAATCCCACCCCATCCCCATTGCCTTCGGCCAGCTGACCAAATAGCAAATGTCAAGCTTCGAAGGCTTCTTCAGCTACGGCTCTTTGGCTGTTTGTTTGCCGGCTCGAATCGTTGAGAAAGTCGAGGTCTCGGCTCCTGCTCCTGCTCCTGACAAGCCGTTGCAGCTGGTCTATTTGCACACTGATGCGTTTGTCGCCTAAGCTCCTCCTTATGACATTTATTTTTATTGACTTCAATGCAGGCAGAAAGACAGAAACTAAGAGACTCAGAGACTCAGGGACCCAAAGACCCAGAGGGGCATATCGAACTCAACTCCGTGGAGTGCCATTGCCCGAACTCTAAACTGTTTGTCTGTGGAACCGTTAAGAGGCTTGGCAGTGGGCTTTAAAGCCCGGTGCAAGCCAATGGCCAGGTTCTTGTATTCAGCCAGGAATGCGTCTGCAAAAGTACACGGTAAAAATAAATAACCAAAAATTTTACAATTTCATTTAAGTAAAAATATTCAAAATCAAAGGAAAATTTTAATATTCCTCATTTTTAAAAGGTAAAATACATTTTTAGGAATTTGTTCGTGTTTTTAATACTTATATGTTCCAGGATCTACCAAAATATTCAAATAATTTCATACGCCACACTTATCAAGATTCCTATTATATATCGATGTCCATATCAACATCGAAATATTTACCCCTTTTACAACAAAATCTTTTCTCTCTGTAGGCCCGGGTCTCCGGTATCAGTGTTTCTGATATGAGAAATGTTCGTATTTGTGCTGCAAAATTCATAATTCAGTGGCAGAGACACTGGAGTGCGTGGCCTCCTGGCGCTCCTCCTCTCTGTATCCTGGTTATTTATGCATTAAACGAGCCAAAGGAGCCCGGCCAACGGAAATGAGCTGAACTTATTGCCTCGTGTATGCGGAACGCAGCGTTCACCCATTTTCTTTAGTCCTTTTGCCTTTTGTTGGTGTTATTTTCGCTCTTTTCTTGTTTGCTCACCTGCTCTGTGGGCATACCTTTTGTTGTTTAATTAGAAAAGTGTTTCATGTAAACTCTCCACAGACAGCTTCAATAGTAGCGACTACAACAAATTCAGAATATTCAACCGCAACAACAGCAACAGCAACATCAGGAGTAATTTCATTTTTGTTGACAAACTCCAGGCTTTTGTGGCCTGCCACTAAGACGACCGCCGGCCGCCCCTTTAACGGCCACGCCCACTGTCAGCTATCAATGGCAATGCAGGCGAACAGGACATGCTGACGTTGTTGTTGTTGTTGCTGCTCCTCTCCTTGTTGTTGTTGATGATATCCCGTTTGCATTGTTGTTGTTATTGTTACTGGCTCAGTTTTAATATCATTTTCGTTCCACTCCAGTTGGCATTTTAATTTAAGTTTCATTTTCAATTTAAGACTTTGACTTGCCAGGCGCTTGCATTGCGGCTGCATCATGGCCATAGCCTCCCCGTCCTTTGTTCTGCTGTTTCTGCCTCCCAGTCCTTCCAGTGCCTCTTTGGAAAATCCCACCATTTTCCCCCATTTTTGTCCCAACAGTTGTTTTGTATTTCGCGCTTTCACGCTCGCCTTTGTGTGTGTGTGTGTGTGTGTGTGTGCGCGCAGCCATTTGGCGGCCATTTTAAATTTATTATTTGTATTTGCCGCTGCGGCCATGCCTTCCGCTTTGTTGTGGTCCACGCCCATAATCCTCCATAGCCCTCCCATCGTCCCTGCGTCCCTCTCTCTTGGCCTTCTTGAGCTTGCATTTTCAATTAGAAAAACTTTGCATAGCAAATGCCTGACAATAATTGCACTTGTCGGCGAGAGGCGTGCCAGGGGAATGGAGGCGTGGCCCTGGTGTTTTGCATAATCAGTTAACGAGGCAACGAGTCCTGTTGTAATTTCTTTGAAATAATTTATTGGCAGATTTTTAATTAAAACTTGGAACTTGGAACTTGGAGCTAGGAGCTCAAAGGCTCGGCACGATGGCCAACAGCCACCGGGCACTCAATGAGCGACATAAATTTGCATTATTGATAGGGCACGGACGAATTATCCTGCGGTAAGCAGCCACTGCTCATCAATTGATTAATGGGGGCGAGCGGCCGGGATCCATGTGTCAACTGCCTGCCTTAAATTATGGCTATCCAAGGACCTCAGAATCGGGTGGCAGGTGTGTGTGAAGTGCCTGTCAACCTGAATTGACCCTTCCCCTTCTTTTCCAAGGATATGTTTGGGAGACCTGATTCCCGTCATCGCTTTAACTTGCGATTTTAATTTGTAACTGATAAAAATTCTCTCAAGGTCATTTTTCTAAAAACTATAACTAAAGAAAAGTTTTTAGTTAGTTTTGTTTGAAGGACGTAAGCCAGAAACAGTTTGAGGTCTATTAAAATCATATGCAGCTAACATCTGAGGAAATATTTTTTAAGGTCACTTATATGGATTCGTTTTACAAGGAATCAACCTTTTTGCTCGACAGAAAAAACAGGTAGTACATGTCCTAAAAATCGAAATCTTCTTGCTTGAGTTAAAGAAACTTATTTAATTAATGTTTACACAAATATATCTGAGAAATAAAAACTTAGAGCCTTTAGGGTATTCCCAAAACCACATTCTTCTTTCATCAGAAAAAAGAAAAACGGGCCACAAATAGGAGCTTTCTTATCTGTCCAACTACTTTTGAAGGTGCTCACTGATCTGTGTCATTTTCCTTTGAGTTGTGCCACAGTTGCGCTCCATTTCAGGTGACCTCGTTCGCCGGCCCATGGTCTCAGTTCCTTGGTCCTTTCATATCCCTCTGAATATGTGTCTGTGAGTCAGTGGAGCGTGAGGAATATATGTCACAAATCATTACCAGCTGAGCCCCAGAGAGGTTAGGGATATATCTCCTTCAAATTCGCTCCTTTCTTCGCGTTCGGTGTGGGGGGGGCAATTTGCATTGGATTTTATGCTAAACTTCTGGCAAATTTTCGGACCATCAACAATGCATCAGCGGCTGCTGTTGCTGGTGATGCTGCGGCGATGCTGCTCCTTGGAAGAGCGCATCTGAAACTCTGCGACAGACACTGCAGCGGCAATAGCAACAATAACGACCACGAGGCATTTGGCGAAAAATGCAACTGCTACAAATTATGTGAATTATGCGTTCGGCTGCCGCATGCGTTTGCATAAATTTCCCAACTGCCAGCCGGCATTGCTCGGGGGCCCTGATGCTGCAGCGGGAAAATTGGAGGGGAAAATGGAGCAGGATGGCGACTGGGGGAGCTGGGGAAGCTGCAACATTCGTGGCGCGCTTGCCACATATCTTGTCTAACAAATTGCATTCGAGTGTTTAACATGCGCCCAACAGGCGTTGATGTTGATGTACGAAGGATGCGAAGGACTTTTCCATGTTTTCACCCGACGACGTTGCAGTCGTGGTGGCAAGTGTTACACTGTTACCGCAGCTGCCGCTACAAGTTGTATATCTCTCCGCTGCGTGTGTGTATGCCCCTGTGTGCGTCATAATTTACTTTGAAGTGGCATTTATGGTCGCCTGTGGACGGACGGACCACATCTCGATGGCAAAGTATCAGAGGCAGCGGCATATCCATTGGTAAAAAAACGCAGAAATATTGCAGCAAAATTTAAATTGCCACAAACAAAATCAAATCAAATGCGGCAGACACACCGATGGCCACGCAAAAACAAACAAACACGCCACAATTGCATGCATAATTGCATCAAATGGCCAAAAATTTGATTTGAAAATGTTGCCGCACTCTCTCTCAGCTGCTGCGGCCATTCGAAAGTCACACGCAAACATCAAACAGCCCGAAATTGTGCAAATTTAATATGCAATAACCAACACGGCTACAAGGATACGCGGGCGCACACAACACCGAGAGAGAAACACAAACATATCGCATTTGCACGCATCTGAATTTAATTAAAATTCGCAGATAGTGGCCAAAAGTATCGAGCACCAATTTTTTCGCCTCTCCTCGCAGTTGTAATTAAATTAGGCTAACAGGGACAATCGGCCACGAGCTGGCACCCATTCACACTCTGGCCCAGAAACCCACACAGATGTAGTAGATACATAGTGGCAGAGCCTCACGCTCCACTCAGACCGTCTACTGACTACACAAACAAAACGGACGATTTAATTACAAATTGAAATTAGATGGTCAGCCAAATTTGCAAATGCATGATGAGGCCTCGATTTCGGGATCTCCCCAGGCATGCAATATTATCAGATTTTCACATAAATGGCAGCAGACTAAAGGATGCAACAGCTAAGGCTTTTAATAACTATTATCACTTCATATTCATTTCATATATAAAGCCTAATGAGATTTTGCGATTTGTATTTATGTATATATTAACTACATTGATTTCTGATACACGTTTGGTTGTTTTCCTTTCACTAAAAGGTTATAAAGTTCATTAATTATTGCTGGGTATTCCTTGTACGACTAAATTAATTATTACTTAAACTTTGGGAGTTATATTTAACCTTAGAGCAAACTTCTCAAATTAATATAATTCAGTGTTATTTATTAAATAATTTCTAGGAATTGAGGCTTTTTGTAACAATGAAAATGAAATGAGTTATTAGTTCTTTATTTGATACTTTAACTTATATAAAGGTTGAATTTGTACTGAAACTGAATGCAAAATTAAGTTCTTTTTTGGGGACTTTAATTTTATGTCTGTAGTGATAGCAATAAGAGCTTAACTTAAGGTTCATGAATAAATTTAAATTCCTTAACCCTTCGGGAAATAAAATACAACTATTAGGTCATAAGTCAAAGCAAAGTGCATCTATCAAACAAGATAAAGTGTGAAACTTTTGCAAAAAGTGAAGTAAATCGAATTTTCCTAAAAATAATTCACATATTACCTGTCAAAATGACATGTACATATACACATATGCCTGGGATCAGTGAATTGGCTATTACGTTATTATTTACAATTTATTCGGCCCTGGCTTGGGTGTTTAGTAGGGCAGGTGTAAATGATTATGTCTATGCCAAAAGCCGGCTAACAACTGTCAGCGGCTGCGTTCGATTGGCTCTCGATTTGCATTAGAAATAAGCGAACGGATGAATAAACCGGAAAATACACACATTTATGTATTTATTTACAAATGATATGTTTACTCTAAACGAATACAGAATGTCTGTGAAGCGTTATGGAATCGGATCAACTTAATTATATAGTAGCTGGACTCATTGACTCCTGCGCCAGACCGCAATTTAAAAATACGAACGGTCGACTGTTCAACCGAAATGAAATCGTTTTGACAATATTCTGCTCTGGCAAATATTTACATTTCGGAATCATTATTATTTAACATTTGACGCCCACTTGCATTTTAATGAGCTTAAATCAGATTTAGATTCATTTCTCCTCCTAGAGCCTCCCATTTGCGGCACATTTGAGGCAGGCTGGCGGGATTCTCTGGCTTTGTTCTATCCTCTTCAAAACAATCTAGGCCTAGTCGTCAAAGTGTCTCCTCTTGGTAAAATGTTGACAAATTTTAATTACTTCTTAGCAGCTGCTCCCGCTCAGTTGGCGTTGCAATTAAGAGTGGAATTCTTTTTCATTATTGCTGTTTGCCCAAAAACAAGCAAATATTAATAAAGCAAGTACCGCACCCACAGACACAGCCCAAGTTGGCAGCAGGCAACACGCATACGCCATGTTGGCCGTCAGTTTGTGTCATGTAAGTGGGTTACTGCCGCTTCCCACTGGCTGCCTTCGCTGGAAAAGTGGTGTCGGTTTCTGACCTAAAAATAGGCAGGGAATCGAGTCGGGTCCATAAATAAACCCTAATTCTAATTTTAGGAATTGAAAGTGGAAGTTGGAATAAGGATTATGTAGGTTTATGTGTATTCAAATTAAATTTTACCATTCATATTTCTGTTTGACTTTCTTTCTTTTTTTATTGTAAAAGAAAACAACTTAAGTTGTGGACAAAGGATGTAATTCCATATTTGTATACCCTTTCAGGGTATTATAATTTTAGTCAGAAGTTTGCTACGTAGTGAAGGAGACATTTTCGACTCTAATGAGTATATATATTCTTCAAAAAAAGTTCGGCTTGCGGAAGTTAGCTTCTTTTCGTGTTATTACTAAATTAAACGGACATAAGAATTGCGAATTAATCCAATGTACATTATTATTAATAAGCCGAACTTTTAATTTATTATATAAATTAATTATTCTAAATTATATATTTTTCTCTATTGGTGCACATAGCTTTAAATACTCGTTATCCAGAGTAGATACCTAATTGTATTAAACTGGCCCTATTCTAATCTAACAATTATAGTACCCAAAATAATTATTTAAAGTACGAACAAGTTCTCCCCATTGTTCACAATACCACAGTCACCTTAGACTTGGGCAGTGAACATACATATGTACATACATATATGTCTTTGCACTGTTTTAACCTTGTTAAAAATAAAGTAATATATTCTCTGACAAGCTAAATGCAATGAATTTTAATATAATTAATTAAATTATATTTGTATAATTGACAAAGAATATGCCCGATTTGGAGAGGCAACTATGTATGTCGGAAATTTGCATGCAATTAATTTGGAAGTAAAATGGAATTTGTGGCCCTTAAGTCGGTTTTTTTTTTGCATACGTGTGTTGTGTGCTCCTGGTCATTTCTCAAGCCTGACAAATCGCTCCCCAGCCCCACTCGCCTGCCCCACAAAATGTTGTGCACTTGGCAGAGGAGAGGGTCCTCTTGGCCTTGTGCCTGGCCTCGAGCACTGCTTGTGTGACAATTGTCATCCTGTCACTTGACTCCCACTGCTGTCCCAAGATGCGCTATTCAGTACGCAATGCATCGCAAACAAAAAGAAAAGGAAAACAACAAAATGAGCAGCCAAATAGAAGCCAGCCAAGTTGTGGAAAATTTTTAATTAAAAAATTGCAAACGACATTATGCAGAGTGGTGGTGGGGTGGAGTGCCTCGATGGCACTTATTCACTGCTCCTCCGCAGTGGCTGCTGTGGCTGCTGCTATCCTCCTGTTTGCGTCCTGCCAGGGCGAATCACAGTCAATGCCATTGGAGAGACATAGGAAACAAAGCACACTTGACAACCGGCTGGCGAAGGGCAAGACGCTGCCATGTTGGGCATCGGAGAAACCGCTGCAGTTCCTGGGTAATGAAAATGTCAGCACGGCTTAGTGGCTGCGGCGGGGATTTTTTATGGGTATTTATTAAAATTGACGTATTTTATGGACCATCATCATTATCAGCACAGCAATTATGTTCGCTAGACTGCTGGTATTGGTTCATTAGGTGGTCATAACCGCAGGGATCCTTCAAAGCAATGCTTTCGTTGAAGACTGCTAGAACATTTTTAAAAAGGTTTTTGAATTAAGAAAGGAAATAAGTACAAAAAATCTATGTTGATGGTTTTTAACTTGTAAATAGTACAACGTACTATGAACTTAAATCAACTATAACTTTATATATCTAAGTCTTTAGGAAATGTGCAGGTAAATTTGTAACCAGGAACCGAGAGCACACAGTCACTCCCCATCAGTGTGCCCTAGCACTTTGCGTTGCAGAAAGACTCGGTCTTCGTCCTCCCAGGCCATGGTGGACACGTCGCGGTCACTGACAGTGTCAACGGCAAGAGCGGCCTTCTAAAGCATTAAGGGACGATGGCAGCGGGCCAAACAATGACATTGAAGCGTCGAAGTGGCGAGCGGCTTGGTGCCGACAGCAGTAGCAGCTACATCCTTGATAAGGATGCAGGTGACATGGTCGGGCTGCCTCAGACTGGTTTTCCTGGAACAATCCGGGATAAGGCCTCAAATTAGCGCGAGTGCTTTGCTGAATTTACTGCCAGTGGCCGAGGCAACAGCAGTTGCTGGTATCTCTATTCGTAGCTGCTGCTTTTGCTATTGCTGTTGCTGTTGCTGGTGCTGACCTGCGGTCGCTGTAACGGGCCAACAAACCGCAACAAAAGCCACGCAACATGGCCAATCTGTGGAGTTCATAAAAGTGTCAACAACTTGGCCTGGCCATGGAAAAAAGCGACTCGACTGAATCCCGGACGTGGCGAAGGTCCAGTATTGTGGAGGCCACGTCGCGCTGACCGCTGATAACGCAAAACGGTCGTACACACACACACAACTTGGCCAACTAACGCGCGTTCGTTAGGAAAGACAAAGTTAACTGGCAGTCACGGATCCGGTACAAGCTGGCAGTCCGGTCGCCCAGACCAGAGTCCTATACTGTTTGCAAAGCCCCGCCATATTCCTCGCTATGCCACACCATTCCGTATTCCGTACTCCGTACTCTGTTTTGTTTTGTTTTACCCAGCGAGGCAATCAGCGCGACAGCTTCTCACGGCGAAGGCCGACGCCCTTGCGTCTTATCAGAGGCCAACTCTATCTGCTTTGTGGGGGCCTCCATGGGGTTTTGTCTTTGTTGCACTTTCCCTGAAGCTGACGAGACAAGCAGCTAAGAGAACCATGGTCTAAACTGAACTTTAAACTAATGTTTGGAGACTCTTCTTTGCTGGAGAGTTGCCATTGTGCATTAAATTTATTTAAAAATATAGAAAGGAACCTTGATCTGTCAAGCCAAAGAACAGTGCTCAGATTAAAATTAATATCGAACGCAAATTTAACACTTT
This sequence comes from Drosophila tsacasi, assembly GCA_018904565.1. Classification (NCBI taxonomy): domain Eukaryota; kingdom Metazoa; phylum Arthropoda; class Insecta; order Diptera; family Drosophilidae; genus Drosophila; species Drosophila tsacasi. The sequence goes on from JAEIHY010019758.1 coordinate 31,862, forward strand.
TATTGATTTCTTATTCAAGTTAATTAAATGTTTAAAGAAATTCTGTTTTGTTTGTTGTTTGTTCTTTTACACTTTATTAAAATATACGAAATAGTTTTTGGGGGATTTGCGGGGTATATTTAAGTGCACATTCCCCTCCCGATTTATACAGTTTTATTATGCATGCATGATATGTTATTCCTGATATTTTTCCACCTCCCGCTCCACCGTGCTCACCTCAAACTTGGTCAGCAACCACAAAAATAAGCTATCGCTCCGCAAAGCTGACACATGTTGGAAGGTCTCCTCCCCTGTCCACACATGAGGGAGCAGCCCATTGAATTCCGCCAGCGACCAGTGGTTGGTAATATTTTAGATACCTTTCAACCCGCCGTTGGTTAGTCAGTCAAAGCCACAGTGGGCAGTGGTCAGCTGCTCGTGGCACTTCGTTAGTCGCTTTAGCCTTCAAAGGTGCAGAAGGAGCGAAAGAAATGTGATTTTGAGATTTTTTTCTTTAATGAAGAGCATTGCAAGTGAGCAACATTGGTGGCAGAGGCAACCAATTAAATTTCCCGGCCATCAAAGGCCAAAGCGAGTGCTTGAGTGGTAAGCAACGGAGCACAAAATGGTGGACGTTGAAGCTAGCAGGGCGGAGGTGGAGGCTGCAGATAGCCTAATTGAAAAAACAGAGGGCAAAGTGAGTATTTATTTTGTTACTTTAATAATTCAAGGGCTCTCCTGACACCAGCTGGCGATTTGCTGCCCTCGGCCCACTGGCAAACTAAAGCGAAAATTGTCATATGTAGATTTATAGCGAATGATAAGAATAATATTTACAATGCCCCAAAGGTTACGCACACACTGACAGCCGGTCTGGCAGCCAGCCAGGGAGCTGTACTCATTCACACAAAGTCAACTTTATGGGCTACTTAATGTCCAGTCATAGAACCGGGAATATTCAGCCTGATGCCACATTATGCCACACGACGCCCCTCAAATTACGTATACGCAGCGTGAGCCGGACATACCATGGTACTTAGTGACCGTCAATGCCAGTCGCCTTGGAGGCGAGGAGCTCCTCGTACTGAATTTAACGTAGACATCGGTATCATAACTGGACACTTTGATAGCAGTCAGAGATTAGATTTCCGGCTTGACGAGAAATTTCCAACGGGCTAGTGGGCATGAGGCTTGTTTAAGGAAGAGCTATTGAAGCGATAAGCAAGCTCTATGTTCATTAAAATATTGTGGTGCTTGATCTTTTAGAGTTGAAGCATAAATTCATCGAATTAAAGTTAAAGCTGTTCTTGAGGTACACAGATTCATCATACTTCCACATCAAAGCTTTGTAGAGTATTCCGCTGGCATTATGTCCAATACCGACAGCCCGTGCTTGCCATGGATTAAGGGTCAGCAGTTACATGTGCTTCCTGGGGATATTATCATATGGCACACACATGCGACGCACACAAACACTGACAGTCGCACGTAATATGCTGCTATCTGGTTGCGATTCCAGCTGCTCCTCCTTCGGTGAGCGTAATAAAGTGTTGCGGAAGTTGGTCATATTGGTTTTTAATATTGAGTTACTTGTTTGTCCGGCGGACTTTCGAGTGGAGCTAAGCAAGCAGGCAGGCAGCTCGTTAGGGAGCAGATCGGATGGCCGGGATGGCCTGCTCCAGACCGAAGGAGAGGAGCCACCAATCATACGCGAAAACGGATTCTGTTTACTCTCGTTATAATCGCTTTGCCTGACTCAGCTCAGCTTACCGAATAAATTTCCACATTCCCTGACCAATTTTAAAACAACAAACGACCCGCCGGCAGCCCGTCCATTCTGTGCCTGCCTCCCCAACCCCATCTCATCCCACCCTGTCCAGGCCCGCAGAGGGACGCCTGTCGCCATGGCCGCCCCAAATTGGCGCCATTTATTTACTTGTTTGTTTCAACTTCCGTTCATTGCCACGCCGCAAAAAGTGTAAGCTATGGCGGTGGCGCATACCTCAAACGATCTGGCTGCTCCTGACTCCTCCCAGCTCTGGTTCTGGTTCTGATTCGGATTCGGATTCAGATGCGGATTCGGATTCAGAGTCCCCTCCGCGCATTTCCGCTGCCATTAGCCGACAAACTTCATTTGTCATCTCATTTTTCTGCTCGCTCGACAGTTTTCTTCCCTTTTTGCGCAGTGAAAATTTATGTAAACGGACATTCTCATTCTCATTCTGAGTCGCCGGACACTGATTCCGGCGGGTCGGCCTTGTAGGGACTCCAACGAGGACGAGGACGCGGACGCCGGCCCGTTGCGGTTATGATGACATAAAAGGCGCTGCTGATAAAACGAAAAGGCAAACAAGGCAATCGCGCCAACGCGGAAACAATTCTCTCCGGTGATTGTGATCTGTGGGTGCCAGTATGGGGGTGGACCGGAAGGGGAACACTGAATGGTGCAGCGGAAACAACATGCTGTGATTTAAGACTTCATTTTGCCGGCAAACCCAGCGCGGCTCTTGAGCGGTTCTTTAATAATTGCAAAACCGAAGACTCTCTCCGCCTTCATTGTCGATGTTCATTTGGGCGCTCCTCTGAATAATTGAATTATTTAATGCTGTGCGATTGCCATTGTAACTGTAACAGTAACTGAGACAGAAACGTTGCGGAAGCGGATATGGAAGTTGGCTGCTGCCGCGAGGGATCCGTGTTGGTATTGTCATCCGCGAGTCCTGACATTGTGTGAATTTATTTAATTAGAGAGGCAGCTCAATTCAGGGTGTTAAATTTCGCGCTTCTGTAAATTCCCATCTCGAATATATAAATTCTCGCCTGCGAGCTGGGCTCTGAAAGTTTCCCCAGCTTGCCGGTGGGTTTAGCGACCTCTTCCAGCGCCATTCAGAGCCTTGTGCGAGTGTGCAGCTTTTAGCGGAAATCTCGCTGGGGCATCAAAAATCACGTGCGCGGCAGTGGCAGCTTCATCGGAGCAGGAAACTAAATTAAACCGTTTTGTTGCCGGCCAGCAATGAATGAGGCAAGAGGCAATAAAAGGCGTCAGTTAGCTAAGTGCTGGCTGCTGCATTGTGCCAAAGTGCGTTCACAGATGAGTGGCCAGATGGGCAAGCGCTGAGAGATGTTGCCCCTCGGATTTCCCTGAACACTGAAAGAAAATTGTCTAAAACTTATAGGTAACTACTTTATAATGTATTATAATTATTTAGCAGGGAACTCTATTAATAAACTACTTGCAAGTTCTGCTTGATTAAGGTTTGGTTATTAAACAACTACATTTATTTAACTTTAGTAGTCAATATATTTCATTTTAATTTATATTATTATAATCTAACGAGCATACATTTTGTGTATATTTCAAATCATATATACATTTTGTATATCTTAAAGGCTCGAGAGCACAATTTGAACTAAAAAAGCTTCGTTTAATTACTAAGTTTATGCCAAATAAAATAAGTTGACAGTTCTTGAAAGTCAAACTTTTTTATCATAATAAACTTTAAATATTTTTTTTTTATTAAATTTGAAGTATTCTTAAGGGATCTGTCAGATGGTTTAAGAGACAAACAAGTTTTAGTCCATACCTTGATATCAAACTTTAATTTTATATTTAAGTTTACCTCAAATCTCAATTTTGAAGTTACGGATTTTATTTTTTGTGTGTGTGAAGCATTGCTTTGTGCAGCCCCTGAACGCGCAATCAATTCATACGGCTCTTGCTGGGAAAAAACCAATTAAATTTTATAAGCCGTACAACTGGCACAGAGCGATTCCGGCGGAGAAGTTCAAGCACCACCTCAGGGGTGCAGTTGAAAGTTTACCCACACAACTCCACGTCTTAGACGTCTGCAATTCTTTAACTACTTTTCGGCTCGGCTGTGAATTTCAAAGTCATTTCGAAGGCAGAACCGCAGAAGCCATCGAACAACAACAATGCCGTTAATTATTCATGAATAGAAAGAATAGATGGTGGAGGTTATCGGGGAGATCGGTATGCAGCCAAAGCCCCGGCAGAAAATCCGAGTTAAAAACTTTGGCGCCCCGCAACCGGCCAAGAAATAAAGTTTTGCCCCTTGCCGAAAAGTTGATCCCTTGGATTTATCCAACTAGACAATTTGCCAAAGCTTTGTGGCGTGGGCAGGCCATGTGTAATAATGAAATGCCACCCTGGCCGATCCCGGGTCTTGTGTATTCACCATACGCCCCGTTGTACAACTTGCATATGTTGTAAATACTTTTGGGGGACTGAGCTCTAGAGAGAAAAAGAGAGAGAGAGAGAGAGAGCTGGAAGCCACAGATGGGGCGAAACTCCGAATTTTGGGCTGTTGATTGATTGATGTTTGGCTTGAGGCCAGCTCGATTTGGCCGGCACCGAAGGGATCAGAAAGTTGCAATATGTTTTTCCAACTTTTCCGGTGCCCTCGGGCCTGTTTGCTAGGCTTATTTCATCGGCAACAATTTAATAGGCCTTTCCATGGAATTTCAAATTAAATTCCCTTAAATTAGCATTAAAAATGCGCAATTTTCGAATTATTGATGCCTCACAGAAATCAATTTCGATATTTGCCATGGTTTTTGCAGCTTTGCTGGCCGTCCGGCCGGACGTTGTGTGTGTTTTGGGCACACAAATCAATGCAATTTAGAAAATTGCATTTATAGGCGAAATGAATTTGAAATTAAAATCGAGTCGAGCAAAAAATAAACCGAATTACGGATATTCTGCAAAAGATGAACGCGGCTCGTGGCGATGGATTGCATTCGTTTGCACACAAACACACATAATAATGCATAAATTAAAACATTTTTAGTGGCCACCTGCCGCAGGTTTTATATGTCATGTGGGTAAATATGTGGAGACAACATTCCCATTAGCATATTTGGGAGAATCCAAATTCAAGGCAAACAATGAGACTAATTAAGTTGCTAAAATTTGCACTGACACACTCCACTCTGTCAGGGCAGTAAAAGTGTTTGGCCAGCGACTGTAAAATCCCGCTGCAGGCGTGGCACAAACAGCTCACTCAAGTCAAAGGGTCGCAAACAAACAACACCAGAGCCATAAACAAAGGCATGGCCTGGGCCAGAGAGTGGCCCAAGGAAGTGGCCCAGAGAGCCCTCCCAGCCCTCTCACTATCTGCTCTATAATTTATTCATGTCAAAGAAATTTCATCGCCTTGAGGCTGCCAACTTGTTTGTAGTATTTGCTGTAGTTTTGCCGCTTGGCCAGGTGCCTTTTTTTTGTGGGGGGATCCAACGGAGAACTGGAGCAGGACCACAGACAGCAGGGCCAAGGGGCCTCCGGCCCTCTGGCCGGTCCATCTCCTCGAGCGGTCTGCTAACGAAATGTCCCCTTGAAACGTTTAACATCAATAATTTATAATGTTTGGGTTAGCCGTGTTTTGTTTTCGTTTTGTTTTTAAGGTATCTTTCTGGCATAATTTGACCATTTTTTGTTTACCCAAAGGAAGGATTTCCATATCAATATATTCTTGAATTAAATTGGGCGGGCTTTTATTTTTAACATATTTTACACATGGAGAGCACTAATGGATTTAGCCGGATGATTTGTGCCTGTTTTATTTATTTTATTTGCCTATGCCTATGCCTTAATCTCAAAGGTTAAAAAATAATTGTCAAATTAACTGGAAAATATCAGGTTTTATTGGGTATTCGCAAAAGATACAATTAGCATTGGTAAGTGGCTTATATTTTAGTTAGTTAATCCAAATCTACAAATACACTTATCTGTTCAAACAATGATGTGCTTTTTGGGGCTCAAGAATAATTCACTACCATTAGGTGATACTTTGTATTTTGATTCAATTTGAAAACAAATCCAAGGCACTTATCAATTCAATCCTGCAAATAAATCTACGACTTAGCAAAATAGCACTAAGCATAACACAAACGGGTATTATTTGCCTTGATGGCCATTCAAATTAAAGGCACTTTGCCGCCGCAATAACAAGAAATGCAGCAATTACAAGTGCGGGCTGTTCTTTACTTTGCGATTTAATTCAATTTGGCTGGGAGAGAAATCCTTGGCCATGATGGCAGTTGCGGTCTGTACATATGTATATGAATATATACGAATGATGTACATATGTAGATTTGGGGGCTTGGCACGTGGAATGGTAGCGGCAGCAACTGCAACCGAACTCATTAAACTGCGTGCACTGCTGTTGCGGCAGCTTGCGGTCGGCATTTTGGGGTTTAATTTTACTAATTCACATGATGGCTCACACACGCACAACTACCATGTATAGAGCGGGCTCATTCGGGTGACCAAATGTTAATTTTAATTTATGCGGCAGCCTCGCACATTTGTCGCATTAGTTGTGGGTCTCTTTAATGACTGATTTATTGGTCAGAAGCTGTGGCAGGAGCGGGAGTGGGGATAGTGCGCAGCGCCAGCAGAAATTCCGAATTCAATTGAATTATTTATTTATGCTCATTTGCAAACATTCAATAAAAACGCAAAGCTGGCAAAAACAACCATCGGATCTGCGGCGACGCAGGATCCTGGGTAAGCGGCTTTCTAAAGTAATTAGGACATTTAACCAATAAAGCGCGTGGTCGCTGGCCAACGGGTGTTTGTGCAGTCCTGATTGATTAGAGGCCCGCATTATCGGACGGTTCACTCATTCTTCGTGGGGCCACTATCACGGGAATGTTTCCTCTGTCCGCAGTTAGCACTTAATGCCACACGCCCGGAACCACCAGCATCCGACGAACCCACATCCCAATTTTCCCGGCCAGCGGCGAGCGGCAAGTGCACAAACGAATTTTAAACACTTTCAACATCAAATCCACTTTACAATTTTGTTTGCGTATTTCAATTTCGGATTTTGATTTCGCATTTGATTGCCAAAAGCGATTTTTACAGCTAGACCTCCTCCATTCGCACACGCACTTGGAAAAAATAGTGGTATGAGAGTCAATCTGATTTCTCATGAAAATAAACAAGAGTGGCGCACATGTGTGTGAAAGATAATACCAGCGTGTATATTGGAAACTCTATAAAATAATATCCAACAAAGGGAAGCCTTTGGTTGTATTTAAAGTTTAGTTTTAGTTTCTAAGGTTTAAACTTACTATGTGGTCTTAGTTTTTCTACCTCTCTAAGCCATTTAAATATAAGTTTATGCATAATCCGGCTTAAACAGTTCGCTTTTAATATTAAGCCTGGTTAACTTTCAAAAGGGTCAAACTCATAGATATAAGTTATAACACCATATTAAGAAACTTGATATCGAGATTGGCTTCATCTGCGATCTTATTTTTTTGCCGTGCACACATGTAGATACTTGACCTGGGGCCTGGCCCCCCAAAAACTATTAATTTGATTAAAAGTCTGTACTTTTATTTGCCAGCAGCACACGCGGAAAACTTTACAGTTCTCGCTTCAGCACTCGGCACCCTTTCCGTCCGGACGGAAGTGCAGCGTACGAGGGTTGGATGGGTCGTTGTTTTCCTGTTTGTGTTTTCCACTCACATTAAAATGTCGTTAAAGCTGGTGAAAATCAAATGTACGAAATTTTCCATGGAAAATTTATTGCTCTCCGCCAGGAGCAGCATCGAGAGCCACGATGTAAATGCCATTTTAACGCCTGGTTGGGACCACAGCCCCTGCGCATTCGTCCCTCCTGTGCTGTTCGTCCTTCATCCTTCGTTACTCCTCAAACCCTCCCTATCCTCCGCCCACTGGGAAAGGTCCTGGAAAGGCCCCGGAAAACCCTCCTGTGCACATACCTCTCGACTGATTGTTGTTGCTGCTTGTTCGCTGGTTGACTTGTGGTCTTGTTTTGCGGCTGCCTGCCACGCCCCCGCAGCCCCCGCGGCATCCACCTCCCCCGTTGCACCTCATTTGCATGCAATTCATTTTCTTAAGTGCAATTTCCATTGTTTTGCCGAGTTTATTTGGCTGTTTCACTCAGCTCAGCCCAGCTCTTCTCGCTGCCGTGTGGCACCTTTTGTTTTGCAAATTACATTATTATTATTATTATGGCCGACTTAGAGGGGAGCTGCAGCATTTCCATGGGAATTGTATTCCGGCACTAATCTCACCATAAATAAATTCCGGCTGCAGGGGCTTGAGGTGGGTTCAAAAATGTAATAGAACCATTGAGCGGTTTTGCAGCTGAAAGCAGGGCATATGACAGGAATCTTCCTTGTTTCTAGTTTTTGGGTGGACAGTAGCAGGCAAAGAAATAGTTTCAAGTGCACTAGAGCCTTTTGCCTTTTAATATCTTTTATTTTTTTTTTAAATCACAATTAATTAAATTGATATTTAAGGTAATAATGATCTATAGTATATTACAAGAAATATATCTAATACATTATCTAATTTTCTGTATATCTCCCATTATAAGCAACAACAAATCTCAGTGCCACAACTTTGAGTAAAAGCAATTTTCCCCTCCTGCTTTCTGCCTGAAGCATCTCCCCTTTCATATCTTTCCTGCAGTCGCCAAAATTTCATTTAAGTTGGACTCTCTGCAAGGATGGAAGATTCTCCCTCGCTTTTGACGTTGACTACGAGTCAAGAACAAACGCCGGAAAATTATTTGTACTTTTCTTACATTTTTGTTTAATTAATTTTACAAAACAGCGCGCTGTTGTCAGAGTTTATGACACTCTGGCTTGGGATTTTATGTTGACAACATTGACAAAATGTCAATGCCGCTCGGGCGCTTGGAATGGCGGAGAATGCTCCGCATAATTAGCCTCAAACTCTTGACAGTTCTTTTGGGAGGGGGACATTTGCATGAATTAATTAGCAAAAGTTTCGCGCTCGAACTCGTAGTAGAAAGTTGGACTGGCAATCCATTGGACTAGTGACAGAAATTAGCTGACCAAGATGCCACGCCCCCAGTGGCACTCTATGTAATTGAATGAGGTAAGGGAATAGGGAGGAGAATATGAAATGGGCAGCGAGCTCAAGGAATTCAATCAATTTCGAGGCAAACTTGAAATATGTGCGCTGCTCCGTTCCTGTCTTTTTTGCCTTTTTTTTCTTATTGACGCTGGTGTTGTTTCTGTTTTTGGCTGCGTTGCATTTTAATTAAAAGCACAAACTGCCGCATGCCGCATGCATATTTATGAAAGTAATGCAACCAAGGGCAGCAACAACGGGAGCAACAACAGCGACTTTTGCACACCTGTACATCCACATACACACCTTGCTGGACGCACGCCTAGTCAAATTATATATGCGCATATTTTATGCATTTTTCCCAGCGCTGCTCACTTCGCTCTCGCCTCTGTCCGCTTTTTCTGCGCTTTTCCTGGCTCTTTCTTCTGACCCACTCACACAGCGCGCTGTGTCCTGGGCCAAAAACGCAAAATCGCTTTGCGCCTGAAAGTATGCAGCAAAGCGTGAAGCATGCAAAAGGGCGGCATACCGATTGGTGTTTCAATCTAAAACAACCCACACACCGCGCACACCCCGCACACCCCACGCATACACGCACACTCGCTTGCAGTGACGAGCGCTAGAGATGAAAAAGTTAAATTTGTTTCGTGTCAAAGCGTCGCCGCTGGCCGCCCAAGCCAAGTCTAAGCGCGTTCGACATTTTTGCACAGAATTGAAAAAAAATAGGAAGGCAGCAAGGACGACAGCGAGAGAGCAGCAGGATAGATGCCATCACGCTGCGTATCTTCCTCGACCTCCGCCCTGCATTCTGCGCCCCTCGCCTTGGTGTGTCTGTGTATGTGACAGGCTGCATGGCAGACATTGCTTATACGCCATGTTGACCAACAGCGGCAACAGTTTTGTGTTTTCCTTTAAATTGCATAAATATGAGCCCATCATTGCAATGCATTGTGTGTGCGGGTAAGTACACAGCGGGAAATAAAAGTATTTGCAGTATTTTAGTCAAAAGTACAAGGAAAATAAAGGAAGTTTTTAAAATGTTATATTAAAGACTATCAGGCATGGTTCTTATTTGGCCGAAAATGTTGGAGTATTCAAATGTTACTTTCTTTATAAAAAACTTTTTACTCAAACCTTTATTTTTTTATTGAGTAAAGTTTTATATTACTTTTGTTAAATTCTCCTGCGAAATTCCCTTAAACAAATACATTTTAAGTCCTCAATAACATTATTAAAGCATACATTTTATTTAAAGCCTTTTAAAGGCTAATAAAATTCTGCTATAAAAGGGATAATCGCTTTTTCAGATAACCTAATCCCCAAGGATTATGTCGATTAATGGGATATTTGTATACATTTTTCACACAACAAGAACCGAAACTCAATTAAATTTGTGCTCCTTTTTTCTCAGTATCCGTGTGCGTGTTTTATGTTGCATATTTTTGGCCGCAAAGTGTGTCCTCTGGAACGCAGCAGCGCTGCAGCACGCAACTGTGTCTCCCTCGTCCGCCGTCCACCTTCCACCGTCCCCAGCTCCGCAGTTGACAGTTGGCCCGTCGGTTTGGCCTGACACCTGCAATGCTCGCATTTTATTACATTTTATGCGCCCAGCCATGTGTGCGCGTGTTTGGGTGACCATGTCAGTTGACAAAGGCATTGGGGCGAATAAACAAATGATATTCAATTTATTGTCCCCGGAATATCCAGTTTGCGGAATGTGCCCGCGCTCGGGGATCGGGTTCGGGTTCGGGTTCGTCCGAAATTATGAAATTTATTTGCTGAAATGTGACGAAGGTCAGGCGGCGTGAAATAAGCAGCTGCCTGTCGCTGGAAACTCATTTGGGGGGATTAATTTGGACTTGGCTCTAAGGCGCTTTAACGGTCCGCATCTAAGCCGTCGTCATCCTTCCGAAATAATTAGCAGAGAGATAGGGAGAGAGCGAGAGGGAGGTGTGAACTGTTTTTACCAAAATATCGAATGCAGTTCCGGCAACCAGCGGAACAAAGTTTCTGCTTTGTTCGAAACTTCTGGCACCGCAAGTTTTGCCAACGCAGACAACACTTTCGCCCCTGCAGCAGAAGCTGCATCAGCCCCCCAGCAGTCGAACTATATACTTTGCAAACTTTGCTTTGTCGCGCATATGATATTCCCTCTGACATTCAATCTGTGTGTTCCTCGGAGGACTCCGGGTCGACTCCATTGACCGGACGGGAGCGAGACCCGGGCCGGGGCTGAGTGGGACTGGCAGCAATTTGCCAGAGTACGTCTTGCCGTTGCTGCTTGAGTGGATTTAAATTTACTCAGCCAGTGTTTTTCGCCCTTCAATGGCCATGCAATGAGCTGAAGAAATTCCTTCAATTCGCATCGGAAGCCAGATCAATTCTGAGAGATATAGGAGGGGATGGGAAAGTGGTCGAAGGGAGAGTCCGTCAGTGGACTAAATACCGCAGTAAATGCAAACAGACCAGCTGCTGAGAGCTTTCACCTGTCTGCATCAGCACATCGGCTGCATCAAAGCTCAAACAGCACTCATGCACTCGAAGAACAAGGGTGTTTATAAAATCTTTAGGAAATAAGCATGTACTTGTTTGAAGGGTTTATACCGACATCTTTTATTTACTATTACATCTTTAAATTTGGTTTTAGCCTTTTCTTACAAACCCGGAAAAGAACGAGACATTTCTCTGAGTGAACTATACGTCAGCCGACATCGAGTGCCGCCGGATGTGGCCGCTGTGTTCGGGTACTTAGTAAGCATATCCGTTTTGGTTTTATTTCCGCTCTGGCCGCCCGCAAGCACACTCTCCCTCACACATACATGCATGCACCTGCCGCCGTTGCCTATGTATGCACACAAAGCAATTGCGATTGCAATTTGATGCGCACACAAATGCCAAACTCCGCTCCAGGTGCCCTGCTGCACTGCTAGCTCCGATCCCTTTTTCGGCTCTCGGAAATGCAATTTTTGCCCTGCGGTCAAGCTGATTGCCTGCCATGGGCTGCGGCTCTTCAGCTCCTGACTTCACCTTCTGACGTCTTTTTGGAAAACTCCGCCAAAGCTCATTTCCGTTGCCACAATTAAAATGTTAATCCGTCGGGTGCAGGTGGCTAGCATCATGGACAAGAACATGATTATGCTAATCGGTTCTTTTGTTATATCCTACGGAAGAGTCTGCAACTCGTATTAAAGTAAATGTTGGAAGATTTCTTCCTTCGAGTTGGGAATGACAATTTCAGGAACCCAGATAATGCTTAATTTTGGTTGACATTATTCCAGGTTAGTGGGTCTTATTTATTAAACTTTTCTTTCTATTTTTTTTTTATCATATTTCACTTTGAAGTTTTTATAATATAGAATGAAAAGCCTTATTAAATAATTTAATAAATTGCTGTAAAGCTTGGTTCGTGCGTTTGCACTCCTCTGAGGAATTTGTGTCGTAAGTATTCAGGATTCGATCTTCCTCCATTTCTGTTCCTCTCAACCCTCGCCTAAACTTGCAGCAGGGAAAAGCTAAATTTCTCGTTAATTAATGCGAATTCCCGATGAAAATTTTGCGCGCAGCTTAAGCGCAAAAAGCGAAAGCAAATATCGGCATGCGGCTGCCGCGGTGGAGGTGGCAGTGGTAGTGGCAGTGGAAGGGGCAGGGTAAAACTTAAATAAAACAAGCTGCATTCCGCTGCCAGTGGTGCTGCCTTCCGCACATCAGACCCTCACCGACCTCAGCGCATTTGGTGGGATGCAATTTTAATTTAGCCACCGAAATGAGCAGCCGGGGCCGAAATAAGGCAGTGGAAGCGGTTGCAGCCGCAGTTCAAGTCAAGTCGAGTCCTCGGCCGGGCAAACAAAGCAGCCCGCCGAATTGTTTCGCGCATTCATTTTAAGTCATTTCAGAGGCGAGTTTGCCTAATGCACAGCTGCGGCCGCCGCACTGTGGAGTGGTGCAGGTCTGAAGGGAACCGCTGGGACCACGGGGCGTATGCGCAACTTATGAAGATTGCCGCGGCTGTTGATGTTGCCAGCTCTTTTTGTTGCCGCTGTTTCGCCTAAAAATGTCAAGTCACAAGTGTTGAATTCACACTTGACAAAGCAGCTGCCTGAGGGCGTTTGGGCGTGGCGCAAAGTTGCAGCAGAGAGCGCTGGGAAGAAGACGAAGAGAGGCGCTGCCAACTGAGAGACACATTGCAACTGACAGTTTTCATTAAAATGTTATCAAAAACGCAGTTTCCGCTCTCGCTAACCGCAAATGTGCCAGCCAAGGGAGACGGAGCCGCACAACAAATGGCACATGGCGTTGAAGGAGGGTAGAGCCGCAGGCAGGGCCGCCTCGGGATCTGTGCGGAATACGAGTATCTGCGACTTAAATGACAGAGAGATACACTAATAACAGCAGCAAGGCATTCAGCAACCAGCATGTGTCCGTCTCTGTCGCTCCTTCGCTCTAATCTCAGCCAGTCAAAGTGGCAGCTGCTGCACTCCACTTCCGATGCATCGTCTATCGTCCTCCCGTTAGAATGCCCCTCCTGCAACGCCCCCGGCAAGTGCTGCTTATTAATTGCAGCCTGTTTGAGGCCAATGTTTCCATGTCATTGCCAGGACGAGAGCACAAACCGAAGAGGATTGCTTTCGAAAATTAACCGTATATCAATCAATTTTCGCTTGAAAAGCGAAACCACCACTGTGGTTTTGGCTTAGATTACACATTGAGAAATTATATTTAAGTTTACTTTTAACTAACTAACTAACTTCTGACTACAGTTGGAAAATCTAAAAGGGAATATTAAACTACTACTATTTAAGCAGACATTTTAAAGGGTTTCTTTAACAGGCTTTTAAGAATAGCAAATGATGTCTTAGATTTTCCGAACTTTTCTCTAGGTGTATGTGTTCTTGAGTGTTTGCAGAGTGTATCTATAGAAACTCCTCAGCTCGACTCATCAACTTACACAAGCATCAACATTTTGCTTAACTTTCTTTCCTGCTAAATACTCCACACACTTACACACACTCAGCTCAGGCACTCGCAACTCACACACACGCAGTGCAATCTGCTTAGATAATAATTTATTTAGCGTAAAAAGAAAATGAATGCAAATTTCGGTGGCGTGCCAAAAAGTTTTTGATTAAAGTGAAAACGAAACTCGGCTAAGTTACAGCCAGGCGAAGGGAGGAAGGACAGGAGGATGATACCTGACGAGGGGCTGGGGATGGATGCTCATGTTATTCCAGGTGCTGTGTTGTATAGTTTTAGTTACCTTACCCTGCCTGGCTGCCACCCTTGGCCCTTCTGCCACACCGCCTCTGCTGTCAATTTTCATAGTTGCTTCTGCTGCTGCCAACCTGAAATTTATTGTGCACAAATTTCCTAGCAGTATGTGTGTGTTTTATGTTTTGTGTTTTAACACTGGTGTTTTTAGTCCCTCTATATTTTTGTGTAATATTATTTTGTACCCAGCACTCATGGACTGCCAGGCAAAGGGATGATGTGTAAAGCCATAAGGTAAATATTTATCTGCTCAGGTGAAGGGGCGCTGAGTTGATCCTGGCCACATTCCCCTCTTCATAGAAACCCTTTGAAATATCAAAATGTAAATAGCAGATCGTGTGTTGTCGAATAACAAATATATTTTCGATGTATTTTTTAAGAAACTTAAAAGACTCGGGAGCGGTCTCTTAAAAGTGAGGCATTTAATTTAGGGCAAACTCTGTATCAATGTATAAGAATAAATATATATGTATAACAATAAAATGTAACAAAGCCAAGGAATATTTTATGGGATTAGTTAAAGTAAATTAAAATTTTTTATGAGCTTTCAAGACTTAAAAGCTAAATACTTCAATATTTATTCTTATTATAATCTTAAACTAAGGCCAATGCTCCTCGCTTAGTACCTTTCTGTTCTTTATGTAGATAGCTTGGATTATACTAATTTTTATATATTCTTAGAAAAAGTTATTAAAATCCGATTGCTGGACATCTCATGGTTCCATATTTTCTATTTCAGATAGGTAAATTCTATGACGACAGCCAGTTTCATTGACTTTAAGCCGCTGCTGCTGTTCATTAGTTGAAGTTCAGTTGGCAGCAAAACGTGAAAATGGAAAACGCGAAAATGCGGCCCAACTGTAAATCCTGGATTTTTGTAACAAAAATTTGACAGACCCAGGGACGCACTGACACAGCAGAAAATAGGACAAATGTAAGTCGCTGCGGGTGGACGCGTGCTGCGAGGAGCTGTAACTTTTTTAATTGGCATTTTTCCGCAATGATTGCAGTTGAACACGCCGCGATAAAAGCTAATCGAATTATGCTTTTGGCAAATGCCACAACAGCTGCGCGAAACCAGCAAAAACTAACAAACAATTATGGGCGGCCGAAGCTTTGATGGGTGTGGGTGTTGGTGTGGGTGGCTCTAGGTTTGTGGGATTGTGGGGGTGTCCATGGCTCTGGTCCTGTCCCGTTATGTGCAGCGTCATGTCAACGCCCAGCCGAGCGGAGCGCGGTCCTGGGACGTAGAATGGCGAGGGTGCTGGGCTTCCGGCAAAAAGTTACTGGGCAAGGCAAAAACCCAAAAAGGATTTGTGTATGCGAAAAAATTTTACAAGCCATTAACAAAAATGTTGCGCCTCGGCATATGCCACATAAAATTCACTCAGCAGCAGCAGTGGCAACAATAGAGGAGTCACGAGACTAAGTCGGAAAACCAGGAAGTGCAAGGGTGATGGGAGTCGAGCTACACTGCTGGAGTTATTCGATTAGTAAATACTCTGTAAAAAATGAGTTGATTTCGGTTTAAATAGGCTGGAAAATATGTAAAGTATTTAAACAACTTAAATGTAAATGTAAAAAATGTAATAAATAGTCAATACAAAAGAAAAGGTTGATTAATAAGAAAACTAAATATTTCATAATAATGTACACCATGTGAAATGTAGACTTGGCTCTATTCAAATATTATATTAAAAAATTTTTGGAGTTTATATTAAACAATTTTTTTATTGATTTTTAATGGATCTATGAAGAACTCCAATCAAAAATTAAATTGGATATTTTTATAACTTCTTTTCAATACGATTTTTTAACTGTTATTTATTTAATACCTTCGGTAAAGAATATTAATACTTTATTGGTTGATGTTTTTAGACATTACTGAACTAAATATATATAAAACTGTTTATTGAAAATAAAGCATGTAGGTAGAATAGGATATAGGTTGCAACACAATGGGATTCATGTAAAGCTCAAATTTTACACACAAAATAGATGCTCAATTATATACTGCTCTTTATAAAAAATCCCATATCCTGTACTATCTTTAGGAAGGGCATTCTAAAAACCGAAATTGAAAGAGAGTGAGGCAGGAATACCAAGAAGAAGATGGAAAGAGAGCGAGTCGAATGCCAAAATGTGCAATCCTAGCGATCATGGCGCCTCTGCGTCCATTGTGGGTGATGGTCAGAGGCAGCGGGCGGGGGAGGAAGCGCCTGCCGGAAACAGGAAAAACAAACAAGGGAATGTTATGGAAGGAAGAAGGCAGAAAGAACAACAACAACAAAAAGCGCATAAAAATAAAGCTGCGATACGAAAAGGCATGTAGGAAACAACAGTAGCGGAAAAAACAACAGCAACAACGCGTCGGCACGGAAACCAACAACTACAGCAACAATTGCTGGAAAACTCGCGCCTGTCGTGGAAAATGATAAATTTAAACGCAGTGACATGACAAATCGCCGCTCATTTGTATTAATCAGAAGAAAACAGCGAAAAAGAAGGGGGCTTGGAGGAAAAATGTGGAGAAACCGGGACTAACCCTTTGCCCTGCCCCCTAACTGATGTTGCAATTATTGTTTTATGGCTTGCTTGGCTTAGCCTTCGCTGCTCGGCTCCCAAAGTGAATTTTCGGTGGAAGAGCGGAGTGCTCAAGTTGCTGGCATTTGCATTGCACAACGTTATAATTTGAACAGAAGTTAATTTTGCGAGAAATTAAAATTCCACAGTTGCAATTGCAGCTGCAGCTTGCTCGTTACGGGGTGGGTGGAGGAGGCGGAGCCTGAGTGGGCCAAGTTCATTATGTGGGCCACCAGCAGCAGGCAGCAGTAGCACTTACTTCCGAGTGATTTATGCCCGACTCGAGCCAGCAGAAGCTGCCACAATGTCCGATTCCTTTGCAGTAGCCGCTGGACTCATGTTGCCGCTGCTCCTGGCACTCCATTCCATTTGCCGTTATCTGGCTGCTGTCAGCATGTGTCAATTTAATAAATAAACAAACAAGAACAATGATAAAACGACAGGAGCGGGCAGGAGGCCGGCGGGGCTTGGCAGAGTCGAAGGAAATGGGAGCGAGACGGACAAGGATATGTGAGGGAGCTATCTCCCTCATTCTCTGAGTGACTTCAAAAAATGAAATGAAATAATTCCAAAAACATGAACTGAAAACGGAAACGGAAACGGGCAAGTGTCAAATGAAGAAACATGCCCCGGACAAAAGGACTTGCCCAGAGACGCACACACACTTGCGTATATATAAAAACAAGAAATAAACTACACACAGAAATACACTTAAATGAAAATCATTCACAAAATAATAAGTTATCTTTCAATACATTTATTAATATGATTCACAAATACTGAATTTCTTTCTAAATGTCTTTGCGGGGGCTATAAGACAAGGTAATAACTAGACATTTAATTCTTAATTTAATGACTTATTTTACTTTAGGTATAAGCATCCCAAGTTATCAATTTTTTTTTTTCGAGTGCACCCAGCAAGTAATATTTGTGATTAATTTGGCTTGCTTTTTCCTGGTTTATTTTCACTCATTTTTTTGGTCGGCTGGTCAGCGCGTGCAGCAAAATATTACGCAAACGAATCCTGCAGGACGGGTGGGCAGCTGGGCAGGATTTTGGGCAACGTGAACGTCATCAACATCGTCCATCGAACGTGAGCTGTCAACAACTTCTGTGTGCGAGCGATGGGACCATTGTTGTTGCTTCTCCTCCGGACTTCACGAAGTCATCAGCCGCAGCCACCAACCCCTAAGAGCCACCCATCCCCCACCCTCGCCCCGAAATGTTGACTTTTGCTCGAGTGACGAAATTAAATCGATGCCCAGCAAATGCCAATGCAGCTGGCGGAAAGTCCTTAAAGCGAACCAACTGCTGAAATAACCCGAAAATTAAATCCCGCCCAAGTTTGTGATAAATTTGCTTATGCCGGCAACTTAATGGAGAGTTTGCCGGCGAGTTGGCATGCTATTTTCTTTTTAGCGCTCGGACCGCAGACGGCAGCCGGAAACCAAAGAAAACTAAAAGTCAACAGAAAGCCATAAGTAGCCAGCGCCAAGAAGTGCGCTCAGCTCAGGCTTAGCAGCAAATCACTGAGCAGTGTGAACAGTGTGAAAAGAGCGAGATGGAGTGTAGCTACTTCAAAGGATTTCAAACCAACAACTGGCAAGTGGGACAAGATTTTGCAGTTGTCTAATAAAGCTTAGTGCCAAATCCTAGAATTCAAATGAAACCAACTCGAAGAAAGGAGTCTTAATTGTGGCCTTTGTCTGTTGGCTGTCTCAGAAAGGCAGCTGTCTCTGCTTTGATGGGACTTTAAGCCAGATGATTTTGAGTGTCCGAAAGGAATTCATTAGTTAGTCACTGACCCGCATTCCGAATTGGGGAATATTAGTTATCCAAACCAACGTCGGCTGTAAAAATTCACCAGGTGCCATCAACTGATGGGAAGCAAAAAAATACTATAATATCCATTGCCCTGCTCGGCCCTTCACTGTTGCATTATTCGGTGAGAAAAATATTTAATTTTCATTAAAACGTCACGGCAATTGCAGTCATGCCGCTGGCATTTGCGATGGCGTTATATAAAGAAATAATTTGCATATTAATACATCGAGGGTGGCGTCTGTACGGGTGGATAGTAATATTGTACTTTTTCTGAGGTTATCATGACTTTTTAGCAACCGTTGGTGATGTGGTGAGAGGTATGAACTTTAAGCTGTAATAAAAACTATACAGTTCGAAATATAAATTTGTCTTTCCCATTTAAAAGAGTATATTTGATTCGTTCACTTCCATTTAACAGAAAGAAAAAAATGTGAAGGGAATGCTAATATTTTGAAATAATTTCTAAATGAACATAATCCACCTTTCTGCCTCCCGATTCCTAATTTAAAATATATACTTTAAATTATGATATAATAATAATTGATTTACAAAAAATATGTACATATCTCTATCTATAAAGGTAATTTATACAATATACTTTACATTATGATTTTAATAGTACATTCGAATATTAAATTATATAAATATAATTTAAAAATATAATTTATAATTAACTTTAACATGCTAAGGCATAACCTTAGCTTTTATTCTGATGCTTCAGATTGATTTGAGTCCGCTGCCAAATGCATTTCTCTAATTTACTTTACGAATCAGAGCAGCATCCCCCATTTCCACTCCACACTCAGTAATTTTCCGCTTTCGCCTGTTGTCCTGTTAAAATGTGTAGAGCTGCGGCACAGTGGCGCAAAACGGCTGTGCCCACCCACGCAGCATCCTGCCACGCCCCCACCCTTTCGCCACCCCTTGTGACCACTTGTGGGCGCACCTGAGCGGCAGGGCAGCCGTCAGTTTGACGTCAAGCGCCGACTGCCATTTAAATTGTGCACGCCGCAGAATGAGAAAAAGTTTCAAATACTTTTCGCCACATGTGGACACTTGTCCGGGGGGGGGCAAAAAGCGGGGGGACCGGGCAGGAGGGGTGAATGCTGCAGTACAAGTGTCGCGGCGGAGTGCAACGACTTCTGCCGCTGTGACAGTCCAAAACAATTTGGGGATGAATTAATTTCAGCGAGCTCTCCGCAGCATGCAACACTTTTCGCCTTTTTTTCTGCTCTTGTGTGTGTGCGTCGCAAAGTGAATTTGCCATCAGCCTAATCTCAGACGGGCCAGAACCCCCTGCTCTCCCCATCCTCTCTTTTCACCTGGGCCGCCTGACCCACCTCTCGCGGGGCCAACGAACGACTTCATCGCACTTAGTTAAATGAGAAAGGGCTACAAATGAGCAAAAATGTTCGCGCTTCCTGTTGTGCGGCACGTGTGTGTGTAATGGGTAGAGGTGTACAAAGGTGCACAGAGGTGGCAGAGCTACAGTGGAGCTTGTCTACCCGCCAGGTGGAAAGCACTTAACAGTGGTAAAGCTGCAGGCTGCATCCCAGTGATGGCACCCATTTAGAGATTTTTGAAAATGGAAAAAAGATGGCTAATACAACTTTCAATTAGTTATCAATAATGAAAAACTTTTTAAATATATTGGGAAAAATTTATAATAATGAAAAAATGTATATGTGTTTTAGACTTGTGTAAAGTTATAACTTTATTTTATAATTTTTTATTTTGTTTTAGTTGAAAACTAGTTAAAAAGTAAAATATACACCTAATGCCTTTTTAAAATGTTTTTGAAGAATTTTTCTGTGTAAAATGTTTGCAAATATTACAACTTTTTAAACTCTCATAATTATTAGCATTTAATATCCAACAAAATGTCTAGAAAGACATCCTTACCGCATATCTCCACAGAAGCGAGATGCAACGTTCTCTTTTTGGGGGCGGGTTAGGCAGTCGCGACCCTCGGAGGGTTGACTTGTGTTGTCGCCACCGGCTGCTTGATTACGCTGCATAATAAAAGGGAAATGCCACCAGGCCACTTGCCGCCCTTTCTCACAATTATTTGTTTGTTTGTTTTCATTCGTAAATATCGCTTTTCATCGGTTTGTATCGCATAAAAAACGGAAAACATTCCCATGCCCGTTCCCGTTCCCCTACCAACCCTGAACTTTGGTTTGCGGTCGCCGTGTGCCTTCTGCGCTGTTAAAAAAAGTGGTGAAAATGTAAAAAGGAAAAGCGAGAAGCGCTAACGGAAAATGTTCGACAGTCGGCGAGTCAGTCGAGCGGAGCGGTGAGTCAAAATTTTAGCCGGCATCACTCCCTCCCAGCAACTTACCCTCCTACAAATACTCCCTCCCTTTTGTTTACACAAAGAAAAAGGATGTCTAATATGTTTATAGAAGTTTTAACTTTAATATTAATATTTTATTAAACAGCAAGCATAAAAAAATATTGCTCAATGTATTTACTTTAAGTTTAATAGTTTAGTGTATGTACGCTTAATGCATTTACAAGAAGAACATGATTTTTGGTGAAGTAATTTTTAATCAAAGTGTTGACTTTCGTTTCAATCCCAGCTTTAAGCTATTCAGGGTTATATATACCCTTATAGAAATAATGTATTTTAAATTCCTTGAAAGACATTTTCGGTATCTTTGATACTAAATATGTTGGAAACGTGATCACATGTTCCATATATTTTCGAGTCTTTAAAAATATTGATTTATTTTTTATTTATATATATTTATTTTTGTGTATATTTAATTCTTTGGTTTTTCCCTCAGTACACCTCCCTACATTTCGCTGGTGACGTCGGCAACGGCGCGCAAACGCAAAACCCGCTCAGGCGTGAATCGCTGGCGACGACCCCGGCGCCCACTGCCGCCGCCGTCGCCGTGTTTCTGGCCTGTTTACACTGGCGAGGCTTGTCTAGCATAAAGTTACCTTCTTGGCTGCCATTTGGAGATTCATTTCGCCGAGTCTTAGATACATATTCAATTTTATGCTTGGCATGTGCCGCCAAGGTAAACTTTGGCCCGGCGTCTGGCGCGGATTCAGATTCAGAATCAGACTCGACTTCGGACTCGGATTGCGAGGCAGATTCAGATTCAGATTCAGAGACAGCGACAGGGACAGAGACGGACTCGAGTACAGTTGCCTATTCGAATTCTGGTGCATATCCGACTTTGCCCGCTGATTACTTGACATATGTTGGCGCTGTTTGCTTTGTGCGGCGGCGTGTAAAACTGTTTTGGTTACTTCCGACTCCTCCCTGGCTTTTTGGGGCCCGCCGAAGGTTAATTTCGGCCAAGCTCTGCTCGTAAAGTGCGGCCTCCTCGGCCCCTCGCCCTCGGGGGAGTCACGGTTCTGGTTCTGGCGAAACTTGACAGCTGTGTGATAAATGAAGCGCATGAACGACACAAAATGCAACAGCAACAGCAGCGCAAGCATCGGAAGACGCAGCAGCAGCAGGAGCAGCAGCCACGACAGCGACAAAATAGCAACAACACCCCACAGCTTGACCTAGGCCATCAGCCCCGCGGAATGGCCGAAAAGCCCTCCCTTTTTCCATTTCGAAGCGCCCCACCTTCTTTGGCAAGTTTGTAACAAAATTTACTAATTTAATTTTTGCAATTTGGTTGAGTTTTCGCTTGCTCCTTTCGCCTCTCTTCCTCGGTGGTACCTTTGCATATAGGGCAGCCACCCTGCTTTGCAGTTCATCCTCTAGCCTGGTGCTTACCCCGTGCCTCGCCCAGGATGCTAGCAACGTGCTGCCAGTGGCACTTGCAGCGTTTCGCGACTGTTGTAAGTGGCACGTTTCACGTGCTGAATGCCGGGGCCACCGACATAAACTACACGGACAGAAAAACCGGTTAAGATAACTTTTAGTGCTAGATTAACTTGAAAACTTTAATAGGATAGAGCATTTTTAACACCACAAATTGGGCATATTATGGTTCGACCCTTAAAAATGATTTATTCAGCTTATGTTTAGGGAATTATTATTAAGTTCAGAAAATATGTGAAAGGCTATCAAATCGAGTCAAATTGTTATAATGATTAAGACTGTAACTCAGGTTTTAAATAATTTTGCTTTAAACTTATATTTATATATATTTATATTAAGTTAGCAGATTAAGGATATTGATTCACATTTCGACAGAAATTACATTATAATATACTCTTTCTCCCTTAATTTAAACATGACTGAACTCGAACAATAAATGAATTAAGTATTCACCAACCTACAATTTTATTTGTTATTTTATTTTGTTATTATTATTATTTTACTTAAAATTCCGCCATGTATATTTAATCAAATGAGAGAATTTTACTGTCCATATATTTTATTCTGCCTAAAACGAGTCATTGATTAATGGGCAACATGAAATTAATTTCTAATTACCCAGTTTTATTATTTTTTAAGCGACCACAGGTTATTATGGACGTTGGGAAATGTGTAGTTTTAATGCGTCAGTAATTGCGTTAAATCAAAACAATCGTTGGTATTTTAATGAGTTTAGTTATTATTATTGCTTTAAATTTTACCAAAACCATTTCCGCTCCTAATCACGATCGAATTTCTTTGGGTGTACGCCTGTACCGTCATCGTGGCAACTAATGTTGCATTATTAAGTTTTGAACTTTGTTGTGAGGCGACATCGTGCATCCGCCCAACAAGGACAACAAAAACGACAACGGCAGCAGGAGCGACATCCTTTTGCCTCATTGCTTGGAAGATGCAGCTGAAGGTGTCAATGCTGTATGTACGTATACAGAGTGTGTACCTTGTTAGATCATTAAGAGTCCATTAGTCATTAAGTATGCCAGCGAATGTCACTGCAGCTGTTGTCTCCTCCTCACCGCCAACTCGGCATCCTCCGGGTCGGCTCCTTGGGAGGCTTGGGCGGAATACATGAAATTCCATTTGATTTTAATGGGAAATTTGTTGGGTAAGCACCTCACCACCGCTTAGGGGAAGTGGGGCTCAGGGTCGGTCGCGTTGGCATGCTTCAAAAATCTTGGCAGTTAATAGACACCTGACTGCCGCCGCTCATGTGGAAGGCACGATAGGAGCCCAGCCCCGACCATGCGAGTGGCTCAGCTTATCTCCGCCGGAAAATGGGTTAACAGTGTGCTCTACTCGGGGCAGCCACCTTAAATTAGCCTGGGATTGAAAAACAGCTACTAGGGCCATAAAAATACCAGTTACTTTAACGGTTTTACGGCCATCGAAATGCGTGCGGGTCCCAAAAACGGTTAATTAAATGTTGTCTCCTTAACAACAGGGTGTGTATTTCGTATGGATGTGCGGCGGAGGGGTGTAGGTTTTCTGGGGCCACTTGAGCGTGAAAACTAATTGCAGGCCGGAGCCAAGACGAGAACGTATTCGGATTACCCACTCGAAAGAAGGTTGGACGCGAAGCCAGCCAAGCGTTGGACGCGACATAATCACAACAGCACTACGGGCTAAATAGACAATCAGAGTCAAGAACCGTACTGTTCACAGCGATGCAAACGTAGTCGAGTGTAAATTTCATAGAGACAGTGATTCTTAAATTTCAATATTTCCGCCTTTAGTAGTAATCATTACAAATGATTGAATGTATTAACATAAATTTAAATTAAATTTGAATATTTCTACCGAAGTTGGCAGCCCTACTCTCTCGAATTCTCAAAAATACCCCAAAACCAGGAATTTACAAGCTACGGTCACACTTGGTTAAGATGTTTTTGTTTTTGTGATTGTTGCGCAATGCGCATTTTAAATCGGATTGTTTTAATAAGAAATAGTGAAACTAGTGTTTGAATCCCGGCTGTGTCATATAGCACATGAAAACAAATAAAAATCTTATTATCCGCCAAGTCCAGCCTTCTAGCTATGCGGCCGCCATTGATCCCAGCCGCGGATCGCTGGGAGTCCATTAAGTGTGTTCGGCTGGAGCACTCGCTCCTTGCATCGTTCTTGGATGCAAGCAAGGAGCTCGTTGTGCATACATACTTTGTACATTTTCCTCTTCTCGTTGGGAACACAGAAAACTGTATACCTTTTCTTCGCTGGCACTAATGAGAGACAGGACGCAAGGCATTTAGTCGTCTTCTTCTTTCCCGGCTAGCGGCTGCCAACTCGTCGCTCACAATGGATTTTGTGTTCCTACCAGCGAGAAACAGAGTGTTAAACACACTGTACTTATACTTGAGTATTAAAAGCCTGCCTCTGGTTATTTGTTAACTTACCTAAGACCATTAACTTATAAATCTTTCCGATTTAGATTTAGCATACCTTTGAGTGGAAGTTCTGGCATTTAATATTTGGACAGTTGGGATCTACAGCTACACTTCATCAGTCATCGAGCCTGATGACAGCGATGGATGTCTAGTAAGTCCGGCGTAGCCGTTATAATATAAGCTTTATATATCACGTGGATAAAAAAGCCAAAAAAAATTTGGAAATATTAATAGAATACTCCTAATTTATTATATTTAGCGTGCTAATAATACATATGCAGCTGCGCCACCACTTTGGTGCATCGCTATATATTCATGCTCAGCATCAAAAGCCAGTCGATCTATCCAAGGCCGTCTGTCCGTTTTAAATGAATCATGTCTGAATCTTTTCATTTCTGGTAGAATATAAGTCCTAACTATCCAGATAAGACTACCACATCTTATGGTTGTTTAGATTTGTTGTTTTTCAACATACCATCTACTGTGGGTAAGTCCGAACCAAAAATATTATCCTATATACGTATAAAACTGAACGGTAAGCGCAAACAATTTTATTTATTTATTTAAAGCTAACAATTGTTTATAAACTAAAAGAACATTAATTAGAACATTAGGGGATATGGGCTTACGCTCGACTGGGTGGGTTCTAATTTAGGTATTAACTTTTGGACTAGGTAAGGTTTGGTTTGGGCGGTGACGGCCGGCTCGTAGAGACCCAGATGAGAAGAGATCAAGTGACTTCAGGGCAGCCTGACTGTCCGAAAAAATACAGATAGGAGCTCTAACACTGGTTCGGGGGAGGTGATAAAGGGCCTCTTTGATGGCGTAAACTTCCGCCTGAAACACGCTACAGTAGTCGGGTAGACTATAAGAGACGCTTAATCCCAGGTGCTCAGAGAATATACCTACTTCCACCCGGCCGTCCAGTTTTGAGCTATCTGTGTAAATGTGAAGGGACTCTAGGGGTCCAGGTGGTCCTAGGTTCCATTCCGTTCTGTTGGGGATGGAAACATGGAAGGGTGTTATAGGGTGTTCCGCGGGGACACAGTAGTCAGTGTTCCGCTCAATAAGGTGTGGAGCAGAGTCGAGATTCGTGTGCCCGAAACTCGACCGTCTCCTCAGCCCCGCGCCTTTCAGCCTTATTGCTGCGAGTGACGCGGTCATCTCTCTCATTATTTCGATTGGGAGGATGTCCAGGACAACGTCCAAGGCGTCTCCCGGAGTCGTGCGCAGGCCGCCTATCATGCAGATTTCAGCCATGCGTTGGATTTTTCTTAACTTCGCAGGCAAGTGGGCCTTCTTAGGTCTGGTCACCAGATTGCCACTCCGTAGAGGAGTATCGGGCGGATGATAGCCGAGTACAACTAACGGACAATTTTTGGGGTCATTCATTGTAGAGCGCGATTGTGACCTTTTTGGCCCTTTCGTCCGTGTTAAGGGACCAATCGAGTTTCCTGTCTAGGATAAGACCTGGATACTTGGCCTGATTTTTAAGGAGGGGTACCCCGCAGAGCTTGGGGGGTACCATTTTGGGGATTTTGTAATCCCGAGTAAAAAGGACTACGTTTTGTATAAGATTGGTTTTGCGGAGGAAGGGATTTTTTTTTGAGTTTGCTGTTGCCTTTCTAGGAGTTGGATTGGGTTGTACTGGGAGGTGTCCAAGGCAGGTACCCCCATGTGTGTCGATTAAATGTTGATGAAACGTTGATGACAGGTACTGCAGGGTATTAACCTCTAGCTATCTCTCACTGCGTTGAAACAGTTTTCTTCTATCTGAATAGCGTGTAATATCTCGAAGTATTCAGCCTTTCAAACCCCTACATTGGCATGTTTTCATGATTTTCCCCAGGGCACGTAGTTGCATGTTGCCTCATCACCTTGGCCCAGCAACAATTTCCACAAAGAGTCATCAACACACTCAAACCAGATCGAACCACTCAACTCAGGGAGCTCGTGAAAAAACGTAAACACAACAAGTTTGATGGCCGAATAGTTGGCTAAGAGGTTTGAGCCTGTTGGTATAGGTCGCTCGGCAACGTTCGGCAACCAAGCACGAAGTCTCCAGCCGAGCCGACAGCTTGAGTCTCTGTTCTCGGAGTGGAACTGAACAGTGCTGCCAATTCCGCTTTTTTTCCCGTCAAATCTGGTGGTTTTTTAACGCCGACTGCCGGAGAAATTTAAACTATTATCAATATCCAAAGATATATATAAAAACAGTTTTTTTTTGCGTTTTTTTTTTTTTTCAAATTTTTCAGCTTATTATACCCTTGCAGGGTATTCTAATTTTAGTCAGAAGTTTGCAACGCAGTGAAGGAGACA